>VMDR010001637.1:0-117599 GCA_007922815.1 Macrotus californicus
GGACCGCCTAAACCTTGTTGACCCACAGAACCATGAGGGATACTCATAAACTATTTTAAGCTACAAAGTTTTGTGGGGTGGTTTGTTAGTAGCAACAGATAACTGGCAAGGATATGGACTGATTTCAAAGCAAATCTGTTCAAAGGGAGCATATTGAGCAAGCTTAGACTCCAGGGCTTGACGTACATTTCTTCTTGGTCACTCACTAACTGGGACCTGGTGCAAGTAATTTGGCTACTGTTCAGTTTTCTGCATTTGTTAAATGGAAATTGGGAAATTTAAAAATAGTGCAGTGTCTGGCACATAGTAGATACTAAGTAAATGTTAGTTTCTGTACAGCAATAGTTAGTAGTGATGAGGAAAAACTGGAAACAGTGGTGGCAGTGACAGCAGTGGAGGATACATAATGAAATTCCCACTCTGCTTTCGCGTTCTCCATTTCTCATCCTCTTCCACACGTGGGTAGTACTTGACAAGCAGTAGGGACTTTACGGCTCACTCGGCTTGGCATGGCCGAGGCCAGCACAGCGAGGCATCTCTTCTGTGCCTGACACGTACTTGTGCTGTTCTGTGGACGAGCAGCTGGGTTGTTACGAATAAGGGGAAAAGGCCGCCTCTGTTCAGAATCACAAGGTGGCAGGGCTGGGAGGCGTCTCAGGGAGCGTCATTCTAACCCTCTCGTCTTTACAGTCTGGGAAAGCTGATGCTCTGGGGGAAGTAGCTCGCCCAAGGATGGACACAGTGGCAGAGCCAGCCCTCTAATCCCGTGCCCTGTCTACTGCCCCTTGCCTCAAGTTCCTGAGTTCACATTTCATTGAATAAGGTGGAGCCCACTGCATGCTTGTTTTAAAAAACAGGGGAAAGAAAAGTTAGTCTGGCCTCGTCTTCTAAAGCACCTCTGATCTGCAGTCTTCTCCTACTTGTTTCTTTTTTCACTTACTTATTTCTGTAAGAATGAGCAGGCCCCTTCTAGCCTGGGGCTACCAAAGAGTTTTCGAGAGGGTTGGTGCTCAGATGATGGGCTCCAAGCCACAATACTGGCAGTGCTGACACCCCTTCCTGGTCCAGTTTCCCTGCAGCAGGCCCTTCAGAGCCTTTTGGTCAGGGAAGAATTTGCGTGGTGTGACCAGCCATAATGGGACAACAGGAAGTTTTCTTTACAGGAGAATGCCAATGAATGAATGTACAAAAAGTGAAGGCATTAGAAGGTCTGGTGACAGTCATTTGGTGTCAGTCATTACAATAATAATTTCTTCAGATAAGAATCAATGGATGCTGAACCAGCAGGTAAAAATTTGTTCAGAAATGGGATATTTTTATAGGCTCAAAATGTTCCCTACTTAATGCTGTGGTTTTAAAGAAAAAGTAGTGACTTTACAGTGATCAAAATTAACATCACCAATAACTGACATGCTGCGCCTCCTGACATGATAGATGAGAAGCACACAGCATCACTTCCGTGCTTTCCTGAGCAGGGTGCATACCCTGGGTCCAAGCATACGGAAACATCAGGCAAACCCACGCTGAGGGAGATTTTACTAAATAATTGGCCTGCATTCCTCACATTGTCCTAGATCATAGAGAACAAAGAAAGACTGAGGAGCCATTTCAGACAGAAGAGTTAAGGCAACTATACGGCATCCTGGACCAGAAACTTTGATTTTGATTTTTGGAAAATTGACAAATTTTGAGCAGGACTGGTAATGATGTATTAATGTTAATTTCCTGGTTTTGATGGTTATATTGTTATTATGAGTGTCCTGGTTTCTTAGGAAGTTTACAGTGAAATACTTAGAGCCCTTACCAATGTATCTTAGTCAGCTGGATGTTGTCCCGTAAAGCAAGGGGTTGCCAGGTCAGTTCCCAGTCAGGGTACATGCCTGGGTTGCAGGTTCGGTTCCCTGTCAAGGTGTGGAAGAGAGGCAACCAATCGATGTTTCTGTGTCACATCAGTGTTCCCTCCCATCCCCTCTCTCTCTAAATAAATAAATAAATAAAATCTTTATTAAAAAATATTTAGAGGTTAAAATTATTTTTTAGCTTTCATTCATGATTATGCCGTTTTGGCATTATATGTCATGTCTTTAATTTAAAAATTAAAACAAATTTATTTAACTAAAAAAGAAAACTAAATTAATTAAATAAAATTAAAATTTAATTAAAACAGTGGAATGAATTAATTAGTGCTTAAGAACAATTTGGTAGGCAGAGTCTTTCCGAATGTGCGGTCTATGACAGGAACAAGTTTTAAAGAGGGTTTCTCGGGGCGTCTGCTCCATAGGAAGGCAGGTTGTGTTTTAAATGAAAATTGGAGTCTGGAGTCCCAGCTCATGGGCCAGTCTTTTCGCTTCTCTGTGCTCTTGGTACTTCGTAGCAGAGCCATAGTAAGTAGGACTCTAATGAGGGTCCTCTTGACCTGGGTAAACAGGGATGAAAGCTGTGAAACATAGACT
The DNA here is from genome assembly GCA_007922815.1 of Macrotus californicus. Taxonomy (NCBI): domain Eukaryota; kingdom Metazoa; phylum Chordata; class Mammalia; order Chiroptera; family Phyllostomidae; genus Macrotus; species Macrotus californicus. Next base: position 2,454 of record VMDR010001637.1, read on the forward strand.
CTACTTTTGGTGGGAGAAAACTACAAAGTGGGAACAATAAACCCCACTTGTAAGGCTTAACCAAGGTAAAATGCATACAAATACCTAGCCCAGTGCCTGGCGTGTAGGAACCTCATCGTTTTGTAGATGATGATAGGTAGTTCATATTTTTTAAAAAACATAGCATAAAAGTCAGTAAAATCACATGACATTTTGGCAAGAGGCCTTACTCAGAAGGCAGGAAACCTGCAGGGCCGTCTGACCATCAGCAGGTTGGTTTGCAGACTATCCCAGTGGAGCAGATGCTGCCCCTGAAAAGATTAAAACCGTATTTTTTTCCTCCTGGTAAAAAGGTGAGAGAATGGGTCGTTCTTTACATGTAAATCTCAGAAAAGTCTTTCTGGGTTCCTAAAGTGGAGCAACTGGTTTTTCTCCTTGAACTTTGCCATGATGGAGATTTCTGGGCCCCAGGAACCATGTGAGGCCACTCTTCCTCAATGCCTTCGTGGTCAGGGCACTGACCAGCAGGAAGTCAGGGATGTGCCTGAGAGCAGGCTTCATCCCCTCAGGAGAGATTGGCTCTTCTCTGCCTGATCCTGCTCAGCCTTCTTGTGGAAGCAACTGTCGGGTTGCAGGGCCTTCCCTCTACTCAGCCAGACTGGAGCTGAAAGAGCCCTCCAGCCCTGTCTGTGGAGAGAGGACAGAGGAGACAAGAAACAGAAGCCCCACAGTTATAATAAAGAACCTCAGAATGAGGGATTTGCAAAATTAAGCTATGACCATTTAGGCAGACCAGTGGTGGCCATGTCACTATGTCCAAAAAGCACCTGTCAGTTCTGCCCAAAGAGGGCTGCTTTCCACAGCTGCCATTGCCAGGGGTCTAAGAAAAAGCCTGCCGGTAAAGAGCCAAGGCCAGGCATCAGTCTCTGTTGGCAGTCAGAACCCAAATGTGGTCCTGCCCCAAACAGGAAGGAGATCTTGTACTTTTGGAGACAAAAATAATAAAGTCTGTAGCAGGCACCAGAGAGCTATGAGCTCTGGACAGGCCAGCAGACACCATGGAAATGAGAGAAAGGGGGGATTCTTCTTTCCAAATCTAAATTCAATTTCCCCTGAATGTTGAACTTCATAAGGAAATCCGTGAACTATAATTTCACATTGGCAATAGAAGCAAGAGGAAAATTGAGGCCAGGTGTTGTATCTGTCATCTTATTATATATGTCCCTCAAGTTGTTCAGCCCAGTTGGAAATAAATTCTGCCCTATCCTAAAGGATGTGATTAACACCTAGTCACAGAAGGTGCTAAGGGTGAGGGAGGAGACTCATGTTATACTGTTGCTGAAGCAAATCCCCATCTTTTCTTAATAATTTGCTTTGTTTTATCCACAAAACAGGAGCTGATAGTTATAAAAAAAAAATGTTGTAGCTGAGCCATAACTAACCTTGTTTTCCAGGCTTAATTTTGAGGGGCGGGTGAGGAGGGCTAGAAGAAAGAATTTGTTGTATAGCTAATACATAAACTCACTGTGGTCATTAATTTTAACCTCTTGGCCCCCCAGCCAGAGCTGCTAACGGGTTGTACAAATCACACTTCCGAGCTCCATTTCCTCCTGTCACCCCCTCCCTCGGAGGTGGGGGCAGGCTGCTAATGTGGAAAACATAGATTAGACAGGGGAGAGCTGGGGACTTCCTGGCTGAGCGGCGCCTGCAGAACCTAGTGCAGGTCTAGTGCAGGTTGTATCCGGGCTGTCCAGGGGTCCAGAAGGCGGGGTAGTGTGGGGAGAAAGGGCGAGCATGTGCTTCAAAGCCAAACAAATTTGAGTGTGAGTTCCAGCTGTACCACTTACCAGCCATGTGGTCTCGATTACCACACTTAACTTCTTCATTTCCTCATTTGTCAGACAGAAGCTTTACCAATCTCAGAGCATTTGGATAATTAAATGAATATATTTATACATGTTAGCTATTGTTATTTAAAACTTCCTTTCAACTTCCTTTGTAGCGTTAAACCCTTTTCCCCTGAAATTTCTCTAGGGGGTCTCTGCTCAGTAAAAGCAAGCCCCAGTGGTCTTCCCGCTCCTTGGGGGGAAGGTCTTGAGGGAGGTGGCTGGGGAACCCTGTCACTGCACCAGATGATCTGGAGCTGTCTGATATTTTCACACTTGAGATAGCAGCATTTCTTGTTTTTAAAGATAGTGGGATTTGAAAAGGGACCTCGAAGAAATTGGATCAGACCATCGAGTGGGGCAAATCTGTGCTTGCTCTCAACTCTGACGCTTCCGTGCTAGGTTGTCGTAGAGAAGTTGCCAAAACCCTCTGAGCTTCAGGTTCCTCATTTGAAAATGGGAGGTACTAAAACCCATCTGGCAGAAGGGTAGTGGAGGGTCCTGAGCTGAGCCAGCACACGCACTGCCCCCGGCACGAGCCTGGCCCAGGGACACCTTCTCCCCGCATTTATGAACATTTATGGAGCAAGCTTTTGGCTGACCAGGTTGGAGGAGCCCCAGGAATCTGTCCCCACGGCCTTGGCTCCTTTGCATGTTCCACTCTGTGCCTTCATAGCAGTTATTTCCATAGTTCTCCAGCTGTCCTGCAGCTGGGCCTGACACAGCAAAGTGAACGGAGGGGAGCTTTGAGGGACAGAGGAAAGCCCAGCTGGGAAGTGACCCCAGTTCCTTGTCAATTTAGAACCATCACAGCCAACTCCACGTGTGGACACAGCTTGGGTCTGTGCTTTACAGGCTCTCCATCATGACCTGAGACCCTCCAGCAGGAGCAGCCAGGCTGGAGGCTGTGCCTGTCCTCCAAACAGCTCCTCTTGGGTCCTGAGCTTCTTACAGTTAGAGGAAGTCTCCACCCCTTTTCATTTGCCCCGTTTGGCCCCTGCAGGTCAGAGGTGCTGCTGACCTGTAATTAAAAAGCTCCAAAGGGTGATAAAGCAGGTGGCAAATTGCTGCAATATTTCCAAGCAGACAATGAGAAATGGAGCTCCCTCCCCACACAGCTGCTTCCGGGTCCTCAGTCCCGTGACACTGCACATAGCTCGGGGTTGTCATGATTTCCCCTACTCCCTAAACCCTCTCCCGGGTAGTGGCGAGCTTGTGCTGATGTTCTGAGGTGAAAACCCTCTAATGCGTTACAAATATTTGTCTCCAGGAAGCTCTGGGTCTCTTTCAAATCAGAAAGGGAGAGAGGGCGCCTGCCTGGTAAACCTGCCCTTCCGAGAAGGGCTTTGTGTTGCCCAGCATGGCGGGCCCAGTGCTCACAGAAGCATGTCTTTTCTTAATTCCCTGATTTATTTTGTTCCATGTTGTTTTGTGTTTGTTAACAATTGTCTACCAGGAATTGTTTCAGGGGATAGGAGATGGGAGGGGAGAGGAAAGGAGGCTTTTCCCCCTGTTGTTTGTTTTCAGATATCATTAATTACTCACTCCGGGTTGTAATTTCATCCCTGATCAGATGACATGCCTTGTGGCTGGTTTAATTGGAGGCTGATGATGAGCTGTCCCAAGCCTCTTTCCACAGGGGAATGCTGACTTGGGAACCTCCCAGCTGGTTCTAAGGGCAGGAACGTTGCCTCGTGCAGTAGCTTGTGCAGAGGTTTCGGCCTATGGCCTGGCTCAGGGCCTCAGACGCTGGCAGCAGGTACGGGCTGCCTGAACCCTGGGAACAGTCACCTGGGCACTCAGGAGCCTCCTCAGTGCTGTCCAGGGCCAGGGCGGTGATGATGGCAATGGGCTCACGAAGGTCTTGAAAGGTGCATCTTTAGCCAGCACTTTCCGTCTGGTCTTTCCTCTTCCAGCTTGTGAGAACCAAGTGGCACTGTTTTGTTAGGCTGAAACTGAAGCTTGAGAGGATGAGGGAAGCGCACATGGCCCCTTGTGAAGACGGCACCATACTCTTGACTTTACCCCCTGGAGCTGAAGTTTAAGTGAAACTAGGTTTCCTACCCAAACTAACTCACCTAGATCCTTCACATCTTTTCCCACTTGAGTTGGCATGCGTCAGTGGCTTCTGCCTTGTGATCAAACATGCATCAGTTCTGTGGTTGGGTGTTTCAGCCAGGGCCCCTGAATCACTTTTTGCACCTGGAGGCAGCAATTCATTCATTTCCTGAAATAGTTCAGCCCAGCCTGCCTGACCTGTTGCAAACACTTGTCCTCTGTGGAAACCATTGTTTAAAGCTCCTGACCCACGAGGTGGGAATGCTGGAAGCTGGCATAGAGTCTATCATCCACCAAGAGGCCTGTACCAAGCAGGTGAGCTCATCCAAGGAGGATGCCCAGCATCAGGGTTTCCCTCAAACACCAGGTGCCTACACAGGACTTTTCCTAACTCATGTGGTGGGTGTCCTTCTCTCCGAGAAAATGCCACTGGTGCACACGGATACTTTAGTTCTTGTTTTTGTGATTTAAACCCATGCATGAGAAGATTTGTGAGGGGCTGGTTGGAAGGACCTTCATCCAACTAATTGGATGTAGCAGCAAATACATTCTCAGCAACGAACAGGTCTGACTGGAACAGAGATTGGTGGGGCAGCGTTGTACGGCTGGTGGCTGTGGCTCCCACACTGGACCCTGAGCTTTCGTCCCCAGGGTGGCCCCTGGGTGTTAAGTCAGCTTCCTGCCCCCTTTTGAACTTAGTGCAGCTCAAGGTGTGTTCCTGGAGGAATGTAAACATTTGTCTGGTTTGGTTTTTAACATGAGTCCTAATGTTAATATGAGAATATGGAGAACAATCTTCTCATTTCCCAAAGCTGGCTATAAAATGTGTGGATCATGGAGGTCTCTTACTTCTTTACTTTGGCTACTACTAATTCATCTTCAGCTTTACATTTCCATGGGATGGTGTGCAGATTCTCCACGAGCTAGTTGTGTGGGGGCCCGGCAAGGCTTGTGCAGGACCCTTTGTGCCGGACACAGTGTTTTCCACTCTCTAGGAGTCTATGGCCCATATTGGGAGGGCCTGGTGGGAGAGAGAGCTAAATAACATAAGGGCGTTAGCTAAGAAGTCGGAAGACTTGAATTCTGGGATCCACTTAGCCTGACTGTGTTACACTTGGCAAGTCCCTCTTCTGCTTTGGTCCTCAGTTTCCCCATCTGTGCAATGGGTATATTGGCCTTGGTGGTTATCAGGCTGTCTTTCAGGTCTGTTACCCCAGATTATTCTGTCCTCTGTTCTTTTGTCACCTTCCCGGGATTCTGACACGGTGAGCAGTCAACCGGCCTTAGATGCTGAACATCCCTTTGGGTTCTGTAGATGTCTAGTCCTCCTTTTTCTCAAAAATTCTGTATAGATTTATCTCCTCCTTGCTTTGGGGACAATCATCTCATGTATTTATTCCTTAAATTTCAGTTGTTCTACTGCTGTCATCACAGCTGTCTTCCAACCAGCATCCTCCCTGGGCCGTTTCCACACACCAGTCTTGTTTCATTCCCACAGCAGCCTTCAGCATTAGGGATAACCCTCTCCGACATAGTTCCTGCAGACATTGCTACATGAAGGACCAGAGGCCAGGGGAACGTGGCCCTTTAAAAAAGTCTTATCCTAATGAATTGCAGCATTCCTAGTAAGCATCTTCCTCTTTTCAGCAGTGACATTTACAACTTGGCATCTTATTTCATTATTACATAAAAGGATAACAGTCTGGACAGATGCCCACATGACAGTGCAGGCGGTGCTTGGGTCTATCAGCCTCCCTGAATAGAAGGGCGGGTCCTCCTGCCTTAGCCTGAAAGGTGACAGCTGGGTCAGTCTTCTCACTTTGGTGCAAAGGGGTCACTCGAAGCTGCGGCTTCTTTCCTTCCTAATCAGTTAACCCCGTTTGGTGAAGTCCCTCTCAAAAAAGATGTTAGCACTTTTAGCAAACCCTTCCTGAAAGGTGCTTTACAATTGAAGAGTTATAAACAATAATAAAGCATCTCAAATGAGTGTACCTTGGGGCTGCCATGACCTTTTCTGGGTCACTCCCCACTAGTCCTCAGAGAGCCGGGAAAGTGCTCAGATTTATCAAGGGGCCTATTGAGACAAAGCCAGGGCTCTGCCCAAATGAAGGAGCTGTGTCTCTTCAGGAGACATGTGACATCCCTGAGCTCTGCCTTCCTAGCACATTCGCTTTCTCAAGGAGCATTCTCTCTGGCAAGGGCCATGAGACAAGTACACAGGTAGCAGTGACCTGAGGCAGCAGAGTCTGTCCAAGCAGGCCAGGAAAAGAGGCATGTGGGCTGCTCCTTGCAGAATAGGTAGGATTTGGATGACTTGGAAAGACCAGGGCAACACATTGCATGTGTAGGCTTTCAGGGAAGAATTACTGATTAAATGAATGAATGGCCTCTCTACCATCAGGAGTTTAATTATAGTGAAATTAGCCAGCATTTCAATGTAGAGGACTTCCCTTAAACTTCACATTTGGCCAGCTTGTTGCTCTGCTTTTTGTCTATCAGTGTCTTTGGCACTTCTGCATATTCCTGGGGTCCCGGTGTGGATAGCATTGGAGCCAGAATCTGCCTCCTTGGGGCTCCTCTCCAGTCAGAAGGGGAATCAGGGTATGTGGAAAGAGTGTGCTAGTCCTTCATGTCAAGCAGACTGAGGTTCAGACTCTAGCTCCAGCACTTATTTCTCATGGACCTTGGGCTATTGTTTTTAACTATTCTAAGCCTCTGTTGCTTCATCTAAACATGTTGGTGGTTATGAGAAACAAGCTACTGCTTGTGCAGTGGTGAACACTTAAAAACCACTCAAGGGAAGGGTGCTTCTGTGTGGCCATGATTGATGTTATTGGAAGTACTCGCTAGGGCCCTGAGGATGAGGTTCACCCTTGTCTCATAATCTTGACAGTGCCATAAAGTTACCACCAAACATCCTTGAGGCCTCCCCAACTCTAGATCAAATGTCCAATCACCCCCCCACACCCACCGGCTTCATCAACAGAACCCGATAACATGGTTTCTCTGCTTGGGATCATGGTGCCATTCTGTCCCTGTCTCAGAAAGTCTCTGCTCTTCCTTGTGTGAGGGCTGCATGTGGGAGCCAGGGGTGCAGGAGATGGGCCAAAAGAAGGAAGAGAAGTGGCTGGAGGCGGGTGGGTGCTGCGGGGCCTCCCCATTAAGACTTCTTGATGGCTACGACTCTGATTCCTGGTCAGTCATTCTCTCTCGGTACACAGTGTTCTTCCCTAAGGTCACCATCGAGTTCCTTCCCTGTATTCCTAGAGCCATGTCTGAGAGCAGCAGGCTCCTGGAGGCTCCGCCCTGGGGCCTGTTTCTAGTCTCCACTCCTGGTTTAGGGCAGCTTTCCAGGTGACAGCAGTCACCACAGGGGACTCCGGGGTCATCACTTTTCCTGGTGTCTAGTTGGTTATTGTTTCCAGTGCAGGAGTGAAAGCAGCATTCCCACTCACATTTCTGCATGGGGGTGGGCAGTATGAAGCCAGGCAGGTGGCAGGGTCCACAATGGCCTGGTGGGCTGCTTTCCTGTAGCCCCTCCAACAAGGGCCAGAAAAGCTGTCTCTGGTGCCCTCTCCCTTTCCTCTGGCCTGGACAGCTGGGTTCTTATCTACTGTAACTTTTTTTTTACTTCAGGAAACTCAAGTAGGATGTCAACTAATGTTTTGTTTCTGTGTCACAAAGGAAGATAGAACAGGCAACAAATGAATCAATTTTTCTTAAATCGTAAACTGATTTCTTCATAAACTAATTTAGAGAATGGCAATTAAATTCTACAAACATTCCTCACTGTTTGGATGCCAAGCCCTGCATGATATGGATGGATGGAGGCTGAGACACCACTGAGAGGGTCCCTGTCTGCAGAGAGCTTCCAGGGGCAGCCTGTCCTCAAGCAGCGGCCAGGCTCTGCTGCAGGTAGGACAGGCACAAAAAGGCTGGCGAGGAGTCAAGCCCGGAGCCCCGATGCTCCGGATGGTGCTGGTGTTGCTCCACCTCTCCACGCCTACCCATACATCAAGGTCCAGCCCACACCACCCTCTTCCGTTCAGTCTTCCTACACTGCCTCAGGCCTCAGCAAGTCTCCTATGCTCCAAGCCCTGGATCCCTGTAGGCTCCACTGCCTTGTATAGATGACACGGAGCAACTAAGATTTAGAGAAGTCAAAGAATTTTCCCTGGGTTACAGAGTTCATCAGCAGCAGAACTGGAACTTGCACTCATTGGGTCTGATCCCTCACCAGGCCTTCTCCTTACAACAAGTACTTACGATCTCTCTTCATTTACCCCCAAACATCCTCTCTTTGGAGCTCCCACAGTCCCTCTTCCATTTCATGTCGGCCCTAGTTGCCCCTCCCTGGTTTTAGTCACCTGCATGTCTGTTTGAGAGCAGGGTCCCCATCAGCCTGATGCCTTGTCCCTTCCTGGCACCATCAGTGCAGGAGCTCAGTCAGGCATGGTCAGGTGAAGGATGAGAGGATGAACTTGGCCAGCCTTCCTCCTCCCTCCTTGCTTCTGAGTTAGCTGGAGACAGCAGAAGCAAAGAGCTGCATGCCAGGTAATTGTGAGAATCAGTTTGTCTAACTTGACCTGTGTTTAGGTCTGCAGAAGCTAGAGCCTAAGACAATAATGGCTTTTACCCCTCTTCTGTGGGTCATATACCACCTGTGCCACAAAGAACAACACCTGTAGGCTTTCAGTTTTAAGTAGGGTGTCCATAGAATGTGTCAGATACTTTTGAGAATGAAACGGGGCGCTATTGAAAATTACGCCAGGACAGTAGGCCTAAACTGGGGCATGTGGTCACCTGGATTTAAAGAGAACGTGTGTCTGCAATTGGCAGGAAAGATACAGGACATTTGTTTGTGGAGACATCTAGTCTTATGGAGGGGGTGGCTGGCAAAGAAGGGCCTTTGTTGCCAGCGGCAACTTTGCGTCTTCAGTGACAGCAGGAATAATCTAGTACCCTTTTCTGCACCTTCCACTTCATTTGCTATAAATAGCTGAGCCTCCCAGGATGTTGTCTGTGTCTTATTATTGTCCTTTTCTTTCCTCCAGAGATTCTACGGATAATTCAGCTGGACCTAGACCTGAAGTATAAGACCAACATCCGGGAATTGTTTGAGGAGTTTGACAATTTCCTGCCTGGCGCCATCATTGGCATCGCAAGAGAGATGCAGCCAGTGTACAGGTAGGTGGCAGCTGTCGGGGGGCCTCCAGGACCCCTCCCCACCCCTTACTCCCTTCTCTCCTGCTGCTCGTGGCCGACTGGCATTTATCAGCGTGAAGTCTTTCTGCACTTAGTGTCTTCTACTTACAGCTAATAGTATGGACAGCTGGGTTTGCGCCAGAGCTGGAGATGACATCTCATTCTTTTGAGGGAGTTTGTGACATTTTTCTTGTGGAAAGCTCAGCTGTGTTGGTTGTTGGTTCTGGTTAAGCTCAGAATTTTAAAATCTTGGGCTTTGTCTTACAGAGGAAGTATGAGCATCTAGCTTTAACTTGCCAGTCTGGTGATGAGCTAGGCTTTCTTGGCCTCTGAGTCACCGGTGACCACTCCTCTGTATAATCGGGGTGGGTTTATCAGTGTCTGGTACGGAGGAAAGGCAGCACAACTTTGGAGCACACATTGGCATTACCTGGTTGAGGTGAAGAAATGCATCCTGGGCGATGCAGTGTTTTATTACCAATTGTGCATCATAAGAAACTCCAGCTGTGTTCAAGAATATTCACTGTAGCATTGTTGGCCATTGCCAAAAATTGAAAACAATCAAAACGTCCATACAGCGGAATGGGTAAATAAAGTATATCCATGTAATTGAATACTAAATGTGTAAAAACAAAAGTGAGCAAACACCTACGGTTAATAGTACACTGAGAGACAATACTAAATTGTAATCTGTAGGGATGCACACACAAGGACTAAAAATTCTGAGGACAACCGGGAAATGATGATTCCCAAAAGCCAGAATGATGGTTTCCTCTGGAGGGGGTGCAGGGTGACAGGGAGGGGCAGGGGTGGGGCTGGCCCCTGGAGTGCTGCAATGCTTTTAGTTCCCTACCTGGGTGGCAGTGCACGTGTCTGCGTGCACACTTTTGTGTCAGTGTGTGTCTTACAGTCAGGAAAAAGAAGGCAAACCAGAAGCACCTACAGGTTTTTGTTAACAAGCAGGCCCGTGGCCCTGGGTCCACACAGCTCCATGTTGCTGACCGTTCCTCCTCTAGGCAGAGCCACAGCTGACCCAGAGCCCAGCTGTCCAGAGCTGGGATTTCACTGTCCCCTGGGCTGGCCTATTCTTTGTTCTCAGTGCAGACCCTCATGCTGGCTCCCTTTGGACATTCTTGGAGCTAGGCCCAGTCTTTGGAGCACTGCAGGGCACCAGCAACTAGTGACTCAAGAGCAGCAGGCATTTCTCCTAAGGGAGGGGGTGAGACAGCCTCAACTTGGCTGTAGATATTTGCAAGGCCCAGATCACATAACAGGAAATTCCTGCAAGGCCTCTGAATGAGCTGATAACTCCTGGGCCTTGTGGGTTGTTCTCCTGGACAAAATCCTCTCACAAGTTACTCCAGAGTCACCAAATAGCGCCTCTTACTCTGCTCTGGGGAGTGGACAGGAGAGGGTTTGGGCAAATACCAGCCATTGAACTCATATTAGCCTGCCAGTCTCATACCCTCACCTCATACAAGGTGGATCTTATGTCTGGGATTCTTGATTTCATGGCAGGAGATGATGGAAGGAGCACTGAACTGGGAGTCCAAAGTCCTCTGTGCTGGTCCCAGCTCTGCCCCCAGGCCTGGGGCCCTGGCTACCCTCCCTGAGAGTGGGAACAGGTGTGCCCCACGCTCCCTCTCCCTGCTCCGGTGATGGGGGTCCCAGCCCTCCTGACGCTCACCATTTTCTCATTGCCTTTCCTCTGTCCTGAAGTGGCTGGTCTGCTGGTGAGCTTCTCACTGCTCTGTAGGGTCCAGTGTCCCTGGAATATTTAAACCAGGCAAATTATTCAGTTGCAGTTAGAGCAGTGATGCCTTCAAGCCCTGGTTTGAAATCTTCTTATGTAATATAAATGGAAACCTGATCACACGCAATTTAAATTGGCCAGAATTTATGTTTTCTGTGGATCTAGGATCTTATAAACTGTGAAAATTAAATTGATCCAATTTTCTGGCCTTTCAAAAGCAGTCTCTGAAACATTTTAGATCCAAAATGAAATTGACTTTTTCTCACCTTCAGAGTCTTTAATTATCAGGAGGAACAATGAGAACGATGAGCCCTCTGCTGCAGGACTGCTGTGGAGTCCAAAAACACCGTCTGCAGGGCCTGGGCACCCAGAACCAACAGATGTGGAAACTCCCTTTCCGTGCTGCCCTCCTTCGTCTCCCCCACTCCCCCAGCTGAAATGTTTGTAAAGGCCCTTAATTAAGTCTCCAAGTGACTGCCCCAACTGGTCTGTACCATATTGCCTCTGGGTAATTGCCATGGAACATTCTGGGCCTGGGAATGCTTTGGTGCAGACTGGGGCAGACAGGGAATGGAGTGTGGCTTTTTGCCATCTTCCACAAGAAAACTGGAGACTTCTCCTGTGACCTGAAAGACCAAGTGTTAAGTTGTCTGCCACTCTGAAGCCTGTGCCTGGGTGTGCGTATTTGTGGGGAGGGGGTGGGAGAAGAAGAGGGGGATGGAAAGGAGTAAGTGAACAGTACCCAAGCAAGGACAAACAGAGCTGGGCCCTTCTCATGGGCAGCAGCCTCAGCCTTTGTCTCCTTGGACTTGTGGGGAGCCCCCTGTGGCCACCTGCGCAGCTCCATGGGCGCTGGCCGCTCCCTAGGCTCTCCTGGAGGAACTGGCAGCTGTCTGACAACCCTGTGCTCTCCCTGACTGATGGCGTGCGAGGTGGGCAAGTTATTATTTTTTTTCTATCCTAAGGGGAATCTGCTAGCCTCTCTGAAAAGAAAGGAAAATTTAGAAACAAAACAAAACAGCACAAAAGCAAAACTTGGACGGATGAACTGAGTTCATTTTGAGCTGGAAATTCACCAAGCAGAAATAAATTTGGATCTCCTCAGTGGTGTTATTTTTATAGTCACTTGTCCGACAGTTACTCTACTTCAAAAGGGTGCATATTAAGTCACTTTTATGGCCGTTTCCCCTCCATTGTGTGTGCCATTAATGCTACAAGCTTGGAGGCGGGTGGGGGAGAGTATTTCCCCCTGTCTGTTTGACAAGTAGCTTTCTTTACTTTTTTATTTTTTGCCAGATGCACACCAAATTGACTGTGTTTTCTGGAAAATGAAGGCTCATGGGATGCGAGGGTAGTGCTGGAGGAACCTTTTCCTCTTGGGTCCTGGTTAAGACTCTGTTGAGTCGAATGTCCCATGACCCTTCTCATCTGAAAACTGGTCATTTTGGGTAAAACATTGCCCTTCCTTTCCAACTTTTTCTCTGTCTTGTGTCAGGGAAGTCGATCACAACCAGGTCCTCACTGGTGACATGTTTGGTGGGGTAAGTGGCCCAAAGGAGAGAAGGGCCTGGTGACCAGCATGGTATCTGTAAACAGACAGCTGTGTCCTGCAGATGTGTTAGTCCAGAATGCCAGTCTGAATTTGCTTCCTTACAAACGCATTAGAAGACTGAAGAAAACTGTCGGGCCCTCTTTATGTACAGCCTGTAAAACTTACAGAGCGCGAAGCAGCTCGGTGTAGAAGAAATAGCACGCAGGCTGTACTCAGAAACTGTGGACTATAGCCCTGCCTTTCATGACTTACCCACGTGGTGCTTTGCAAGTCACCTGATCCTCTGACCCTCTGTGTTTTAATCTGTAAGTGGGGATAAATATATGCAATGCACAGAATCACTGGAAAACTCAAGTGTAATAACACACGCGAAAGCTTCTGGTATAAGAGAGACCCTTAGTGAGGAGTCTTTCCTCACTCCCTCCCCTAATCCTCACAATTCCTTTTTGTGTCTCCCCCACCCCACCCCCCACTATGGTTTGTTCTTCTGGAAACCTCCCATTCTACCCCCCTCCCAACCATATAGGGTTACCAGTTAAAATACAGGACACCCAGTTCACTCAATTTCAGAAAAACAATGAAAGTTGTTTTGTATAAGTATGTCCCAAATAGTGCATGGGAACATACTCGTATGAAAGAATTATTTGTTGTTTAAATGAAATTTAAATTTAACTGGGTGGTCTGTTTTTTTATTTTGCTAAATCTGACAGCCCGACCCTTATCCAAGAGTTAAAAGTCTTCTCTTCTTAGCAGAAGCAAGTGATGTGACTTTTCTATAAGATCCTTGAGTAAGCAGGAACAAAGGGTACGGAAGTGGAGCTTGTGAGGGTGAGAGAGTGAGGAGTGGGAGGCAGCCCTCAAAGTCTCCGAGAGATAACAGGCCTGAGGTTCACCACTGTGCAGGAGCAAGAGGCCAGCCTGTGGTTTGGGGGCTAGAAAGCCTGGCGGTGGCTTAGACTCAGGCCACAGGGCTCCTGCTAAGCCAGGGTGAGGGAGGGAGGGAGGGAGTGGGGAGCAGGGGGAGAGAGAGAGAGAGAGAGAGAGAGAGAGAATATACAGGGTCTGGCAGAAGAAAGGCCTGCTTGAATGTGGCTGGTAGGGTAATAATATGGTTATAATAATTTATAGTTTTAACTTGAACATTTCACCTAAAATGTCATATGGTGTGCTTGAGTGTGATATTGTTATGTTACAGAATCATATGCTTATGATTTTTTAATAGAAGTTTTTGTAATAATAAAAAAGGGGCATTATTTGTGCCAGACCCTGTGTATGTGAGTGTGAATGTGTGTGTAATCATGAGATAGAATGTGTGTGAGAGCGTGAGTGTATGGTGTTGAGCTGGGGTCGCAGCCCTTGGTTTTGGTCCCTCTGTCTCAGAGCTGGCCACCTGAGAGGTGGCAGAATGGGAGCTTTGTGGGTGGGGGCCGTGGGCTTCCGGTTCCTTGGGTCCTGGCTCCCCAGGCTGGCTGTGTGCTGGTCTGCGCTCAAACCCATCCTGAGGGGGACACAGCAGGCTGATCCTGTCAGCTGCTGATAACATACCACTAGGCAGGAACTTGCTTTTGTGCTAGATATTTTAATAGTGTCTACTCTTTCACCTTTTAGGCCTCGTGGCTTTTATTGGCAGTGCTTGTGCCAGCCTGGCCTTGTCCCAGGTCCTTGGAATGAAGATGTCTGGCTTATCTGCAGGCTGCCCTCTCCATTCCTGGGCTCCTAGGGGAACTGGGGAGGAGGTGACATCTGCCACAGAGGTTGGAGGAGGGTGGATAGATGCCACCTCTGCCACTCATAGCTGTGTGACAATGGGCAAGTCTCCTGATCTCTCTGAACTTCAGTTTCCTTAGCCAAGAAGCAGAGGTTATAGCACTATATAACTATGTATGGCAGAGGTGACTGGAGGACTCATTTAGGCAATGTACGCACAGGGCCTGGCACAGAGCGGGACTCTCTACTGTTGGTGGCAATTTTATCCTGTCCCAGCTCAGCGACTTATTAATTCTGTGACTATAGGGAAGTCACTTATTAATCTCTGAGCTTCAGTTTCCATGTATGTAAAATTGGAGCTACTGATAACTTAGGATAATTAGTGCTAATATTTTGGCTTCTCAGCATCTGAACTCCCTTCAGGAATTCCCTGACATGTGAGCCTTCCCCCTCCCTTTATGGAGGGCAGAAAGGCTGGGCACTTTATTTCCTGGACTCCTTGCTGCCAGGGCGTTGGTGCTCTGTCCCCTCCCCCGCTCCCTCCCCTGAGGAAACCATCATCATGAATTTAGTGTCTATACAGGCTGGTGTTTATATCTTTACTACATATCCTAAGCAACGTAAGGTGTTTGCAAAACAGACACTGCCAGTATTACAAGGAGAAAACAAGTAGTCCACAATTCTGGCCAGGAGTTCTAACATCCTTTATTAGAGACTGAGAGCTCGGAGAGGGAAGGCTTGAGAAGACAGTCACAGTGAAGGAGGAAGGGAAGGGCAGGGGCAGCGAGAGACACAGAGGGACAAACAGTATCTGAGGCAGGCATCCTGTTCCCTGATTTCACACCAGAGCCTGTCTTCTCCTTTCCCTGGGGCATGGGCTATCTCAGTCCCTGACACCCTATAGAGGGCAAGCTTCTGGCCACTCTGCCCGCTTCTGCCCATGGCGCGAGCCCCGGTCACCAGTGTGGTTGGTGCTCCATCTGGTCTGTGGAGATGTTTATCTCATTTTTGAACTCTACTGTGTCCTTTCCCCTGCTGCACCCCTTGAACTAAAAAATTATTATATAAAAGTAATTGTAAAAAACTAACACATTTTAATTAAAAATTTTAAAAGTATGTGAGGATTTTTACTTTTCCAGAAACTTTCTACAGAATTATCAGTAAGTTGTGTGTGTGTGTGTGTGTGTGTGTGTGTAAATGAACTCCTGTTACATACCCTTGTACATCTCTCTTTGTCCACTTAACAGTGTATCTTACCCACCCTTATAGTTAACTCGGTACTCACTACATCCTTCAGTTAAACATTGCTAGTCTCCACCATAACTTGTTTTCCTACTTTTTACTATGGAGAATTTCCAACAGAGTAAGGTGTATGGGTGCTTCGATATTCTAATATTCTTGGAGCTTCAACAGCCCTCGGCCAGCCTTGTTTTGTCTCTGCCCCACCCACTTCCCCCTCCATTGTTTTTAAGCAAGTTTCAGACAGCATATCATTTCATCTGTAATTGTCATTTTTAATCTGTTTGTTTTTTTTTAAAAAAACCCTATCTACCATTGCTGGGTTTGGAGCTGAGGAGTGCTGTGTGAACTCACAGTGTCGTCTTGTCTTCCGGTTCCTCAGTCTGCCGCCAGTTTGTATGAGGGCGGAAAATAGCCGACGTGGCGCTGCCATCAAACCAGCCAGCATTTTCCGTCTCTCCCCACATTGGCTCCTGTCAGGATGTTGCTGTAACAGTCATGTCTGGAAGGTTTTACAGTCACAGTATAAATTCAGATCCATTGCTCACTAGGCGTGAAGCTCTGCTTTGTAAGAAAACCCAACCTCCACCATCATGTCAGGATGAGTAAAGGTAGGGCTTGAACATGAGAAGAGCAGATTCTCTTCTTCCCTCTGACACCTGAGGATGAATTTCTTGGCACTTGTTCTTGTTGTTTCTTTTTTAAATTAACCAAGATTGAGCCTGTCAGTTTCCATTAGAGTTAAACCTGAGTAAAAGAGAGAAAAGCCTGTCACTTTTTAAAATAGTGACTGATAAAGAAGCCCGGTGTTCCTTCACTCCCCAGGAGTTGGAAGCTTGGGCTAACTGTTTGCACAGCCTGTGTAACCTGGAGACAGAGACAGAGCCCCTGTAGGAATCACTAATAAAAGAGGAGAGAAATACCTGCCCCGAGGTAGAGATAAAAATATCTTCTATGAAGTTGTTATTTTCTAATGACACCATAGGGAAAGTGTGTTTTAAAAGGAAAAAGCTGTGTACAGAAGAACCTGAGTGGAATTGTGTTTGTGTTAATGTAATTGTTCCCCATCCAATGGCTGTGAACACCCTGATGCCAGCAGAAGGCCGGGGAGCCAGGGAGGCTGACAGAGACAGAGGGTCGGGCTGAGCTGAGGTCCTGGCGAATGTGTTGAGGAGCTTCCATCCTCTGAAAACACTACTCATTCCAGTTCTTTTGTCTTCCTGCACATTATGAGTGCATTGGCTCTACTGAGTCAGTAACAAAAGACCCATCTCATGGTACCTGGCATAGATGTCTTTTGAAAGAGTGAGTAAGGAGGTGGATGAGTGGACCAGGTGTGCCAGGAACGTAGTAGATGTTTGTTGAACACCTGAAGGAACAAATGCTGGAGCAGAGGGTACTTCCTCAAGAGCGCGTTGGTCAAACGTCCCACCACTGGCATTCTTACAGAAATGGCTTTCACATATTTTTAAAACAATCTGTAGGAAACATTGTGACTCTTAATTTTCACTGTGCTCACTGTGTGTGAACTACAGGATTAGGTGCTTTGAGGAATTATGAGGTAGAGGAAAGAATGAGGGAGATAGGGCAGGTAAAATTCAGTAAAGACATACAAAGATGCAAACACACCACGTCTGTATTGCTGGCTGGATACTTCCTCTGGATGAGCCACAGTGATGCTCCGCTGTAGGAACTGTGAACTTCACCGTGTGGCCCATGTCACCCTCAGCCGAATATCTTGCCTCCAGAACTCTAAGAAGTGTGTGTGCCATGCTTCTGTCTTTCCTTTGAAAGGTTTTTTGGAAGGGTGGTGGGATTCGCTGTGAAGGCTTAGCCTCCAGGAAGTGTACTTAGGAGGACCCTGGCTCTGTGCCCATGTAGAAAACTCGCTCCATGGGCATTTGCCATGGGCCTGGCTGAGCCTTAGACAGAAACTGGACCCTGTCTCTGGAAGCCTGCAGCCTTGCTGGTCGCACCACCTCCCCAGATCGCTCTACTGACTGATGGGCCTGGGCCGGTGCTGCAGCTGAGACGCAAACACGGATGATGTGCCTGGGAAGATGGCCCTGTTTTACCCTACTGTGCCTTGTTGCTTTTGCTAAATAAACATTATATTGACAGAGCCTCATTCACAATCTAGGCAGCAAAGAAGACTTATCTATAAGCATCTTCCTGGGAAAAAAAAACAAAATAGCATAGTTGAATCACGGGGGCATATGTACAAGAGGGATTTCCTGTGACAGTGTGTGGAAAGGACTGAGTTAAGCATGAACAGTGCCATGTGAGGGGAATTTCAACATAGCTCCATGGCCACCTCGAGTGCACATTTCAGCTACATGACTGTATTTCTGCAGGTTATAAAGTGAAATGGATATGCAGGCCCCAGGCCCTCCACTTCCAAGTTAGCAGCAGAAATATCAAGCTTTTAAACTGGACTTGTCTTGGAAATAAACACATTACCTCTTACTCCTGCATTGGGTGACTTCTTTAAATGAGCCATTGATGGTTGATCATAGAGAACCCTTGTGATCTTCTGTTTAGGGGTGGCAGAATTGACTTTCTGAGCTTTTTGTTTATGATCTAGAATTGCTTAGTATGTAATAATGCACCTGAACATTTGCTGTGTCCCTGCCTCTGTAGGCAGCGCTTGTTATGAGGCTGGCTGGTCCTGATGGATTTCCAGAAATGTGAAGTCATGGAGATGCTTGTGTGGCCTTGTTACTGTCTGATATTGTGGATTGAGGTGCCAGTGCATTTGGCTACTTCACGGGTTCCACATCATCCACTTGGCCCTGTAGGGAAACAATGTCTCCCTTAATAAAATCAAGCCAGTATCTGCTCTGAGTATGAGCAAGGGAAACCCTTTCTCTAACTGCGTGGGACCATCTTAATCTCGATGGACTCAAGAACCATGAACTTGGGATTGTAAAGAAGGCATTATAATTCTAGCTGTCTACTTGGCTCTGTAGTGAACATTTAGCTCTTCAAGAGTCTGGAAGATAGTGTATAGGCAAGGTAAAGACATAACAATGAATCATATTGTTTAGATGGAATAACTAAAACAGAGGAGAGGCACCCCCGTTGCCTCTGCCTGTTCCTTCTTACCCAGATATCAACAGTGTTTGGGAAGAACACAATGTGATCTTGGCCTTCCAGGCCACCGGGCTGCTCACACCTCACATCTTGTCAGCTGCTCTCAAAGGTTAAAGGTATCATACAGCTGATCCCCCAACGCACTTTTGTGAAAAAGGAGTTCAGAGAGACTCGGAGGCCTTGTTGGTACTGAGAAGACTCGAAGTGGCCTGCCAGAGCCTGGGAGAGATTTGTGGATGAAATAAAACATCGGGATTGCGTGTGATTAGCTACAGCCACCTGCACAGACCAGACCAGAGGAGCCCCAGACCCCAGTCCACACATGCCACACCACAGTTGAGATCAGATGGATGTGAGTGGTTGTTCTATAAAACACTGTTAAGTGACAGAACATCCAGTTAGGCTTTCAAAACAAGGGATGACCCAGTGAATGTAACATCTTGTAACAGGCACGAGAAGGGGCCACCTGGGATTCAGCACCTCAGGATATAGCCTGTAGCAGTTTAATTTCAAGTAAATACCTCCGGGAAATAATACAAGATTTTTGAGAATTTAAAAATGGATTTTGGAAGAGAAGAAAGGAAAGTAATTGATTGAAAACCCATCTATGCCCTGGTTCCTGACTGCTGAGTCTAATGTGTTTATTTTGCAAGAACATGAGCCCCAGTGCTACCAGATTTTTCTCATTTTTTTCCCCCCAAGAGAAGCCAGAAACCTGTGTTGTTAATGTAAAAGCTCCTGATTTTTAAATATTGACAATTAAAGCCTACAATCTGCTGGCCAAACAAAACACAATGGTGCACCAGTTTCAGCTCGAGAACTGCCAGGTTGAGATTTGGGGTTTAAAAGTTTATTGAGGCAAAAACAAACCAAATGCTTCCGCCAGTCGGCCTGGACCTTTTGAAGGCTTTGGTTGATTGGTCCTTGGATGCTGATGGTGACAGTTTTTGGATGCTGAAACTTTGTTTTTCTCAGATGTTTTCCTTCATTAATTGAAATAGTTGATTTTTACTGGTAACTTAAAATTCCATCAGATGTTTTTCTAATTAACCTCAGACTTACCTAATAACAACATGTTAAGTCCAAATGTAATCCTTTTCAGAAATGTGATTTTGGAAGAAAATAAAAAGATCCCCAGACTTACTGTTTATCAGAGCTGGCAACCACAATGTGTTAACTCTAATGGGTATGAGAACTTCTTAACTACTCACAGTGTCTGAAGATGCTTTTGGGAGTTGAAAGGTCTAGACAGGGAGGGAAGGACAGAGAGAAGCCAAAGGGAAGAGGGACGGAGAAGGGAGGGGCCTAGGAGAGATGTGGTGGTTGTATGTTAACCGCTTCTCATTTCACTGTCCTGTCTGCCCAGTGCTACCTCAAAAACAAGCAGGCACAGCTCGGGACCCACAGAGACCCCACCACTGAGCCTCGCTGTCTGCTCAGGGCCAGTCTGAGGACATCACTAATGAAACACAGTGGCCTCTTTGATGGCCCCTCTCTCCCTGCTCTTAGAGTCACAAATACTTGTATTTGTCCTGGATAATTTATTAGTTTCTCCTTCTGTATCACTAACTAGATGACCTTTTTTGGCTCAGTTGACTAATAGAAAACATAGGGCCAAACATGTGGTACACCTGTACCTAGCTTATGGCTCTTTAGAGGATGTACTTTGGCTTCTTTGCTAGCTAAGATGAATCCCCTCTGGAACAAAATTGGGGATAAAATTTGAAGGAAAGAAAGGGAGGAAAAGAAGATGTATGCAGTCTGAATTAAGTCCTACCCCTTAAGACTCCGTTCTCTAGGTCTGCCCACCTGGAGTGATTAAAGATACACATCGTGAGAAATAGTGCTGGAAGGGTGTACAGTATGGGTGGGGTGACCATTTAATTGGAGTATTAACTTATTTTTTAAATTAGAACATGTTTGAGAGTGAAGGGGGGATGCTATTAATCACCCCAGGACAACAGGTGTGAACCAGGACTGTCCTGGGCCACCGGAGGACGTGCAGTTACCCTCAGCTCCAGTGTCGGAGCAGAGAGGGGTGAATGGGGAAGGGCACAGGAAGGGGATGGTGCAGGGGAAGGCTGCTGTGAGAGGCTGAGGCTTTCAGCGTCAGATCCTGCTGAAGTTGGCAGTGTGCTTGCATCCATCATCTGCTAGAACCAGGAGGGGAGGGCTGGGTCCTTGTTAGTTTTCGGCTGGACTTTCAAGGTGAAGAGTACAGGTGTCCTGTCTCTATAAATGCATCGCACCAAGTCGGCCCTGCCTGTCTCCTGGTGGCCATCCCCCTCAGCTCAGGAGCTGTTTGTAATTGAACAGGATTAGGCTCTCTCTGGTGGGCGGTGCTGACACTACATAGAGACTATAATTTACTGATTTTGAGAACTCACCACTGGGATTTGGCCATAATTCCACATAGAAGGAGTCAAGGGAAAGGAGTGGAGGTGAGGCGGTTGCCTTTCAAAAGTGTTAACGCTTTGTTTTTGCCATTGATTTTTGGCTGGTCTCAAAGATTCCCAAGAGCTGCTTCTGGTGCACATTAGCCCCACTTTAGAGTCTCACCAGGGCTGCACCCTTGCAGCCTGTGACCAGGAAAATCTGACTCCTGGGCTCCCGTGTATCCCAGGGGGCCGGCGGGGCCGACTTTCCTCCCTGGACAAAGTGGAAAACGTTGCCCTGTGCCTCATGAATGGGCTTATACTGTGTCTGGAGTGAGCAGAATTTCCAGTAGCTGGGAGGGGTCCTTGTCTGGAAGAAACCAGCAGGGGCTGGAGGTGAAGGCAGCACAGCCCAGCATAGCCCAGCACACCTGGCTCCGGGAAGGGAATGGAATGGAAACCCAGACCCACCCCTGTTGATGCCACTCCTGTGGCCTAGTCCTGGAATGACTCGAGATAAAGGTGACCTCAGGAAATTAACATGATCTGGGCCTCAGTCCTGGAGTCCGGGGTGCATTTTTTGGGAGGTGACAGGGTGACCCTTGTCCTCTTAGCACGTCTGAGATTATCCAAGCTGTCTTGGTGACTTTAACACCTTAGCTGTTAAGAATGCCATGTGTGTTTCTTGGGGACCTACTCTCATTGAACAGGCCACAGGCCAAGGCCTCAAGAGCATAACAGCCTGGAGGGCTGGTCGCCCCTGCAGCTGAGGATCTGAGCAGCCTAGAAAAGAGTCTGTGGCCACCCTTCCATAACTAGTGATACCTTCAGACCTTGCTTCCTTCCCGCTGCTCACTTTGGTGCTCGGGGCCCTGGTCACCTCTCCATCACTTCATACCATTTTATGCCCCTTAGAAGCCACTGCCTTACCAGAAATTCTTGCCAATGGTTATAAGTGCCCCTTAGGCTTGAGCAGTGCTCACCTGTTCACAGGTTGGTTTTACATTTGCTCCTAGTACTAATTCAGCAGAGCAGGAGGGCAGGTGGTTTTATCTTCGTTTTGCAGAAGAGACTGAGTTTTGGGTAGGGGAGATTTTCTCCTGGTCACTTGGTCGTAACTAGAACTCGGGTCCCTGGCCTCAGTGCCCTGTTTGTCCTCTGTGCACTTGAGATCCTAAGAGGATGCTTCCTAGACCCTGCCCTCTATTTCCTGATAATAAAACAGCAGATCTGGAGAGGTTTTGCAGCCTCATACCCAGCCTGGGTCACCAAGTCACCTTTATTGGGTGGGTGTAGGGGGGAATTTATAGCATGTACGTACCTAAAAACAATCACAGTCTTTTTTCCACAGTCTCTTAAAATTAAAGCATTCAAGAGCACTTACAATCTTACCTTGGCATTTGAGTCCCATACACACTGCCCTGCCACCTCCATCCACATTCACATTTGGCAGAGGCTGGCTTTCTGCTCCAACCTCTGGGGGTCCCTCCAGCAAAATGGTTTTTATCACTTCTCCTCGCAGCAGTGACATCCCTGGTGATGCTGTGAGGAGTGTGCAATTAAAGCAAGCTGTGGATGGCTGCTCTCAGGCTGCTTCTTGGGGTTTTGGAAGCCTTGGGGAATCTCAGTGGTGTAGGTTTTAGTGTGAATTGTGTCCGGTCAGGCCACTCACAGCTTTTTCATAGGGGAGGGCATGTTTTTATAGTTACTAGAGGGTGTGGGTTTCGTGTTTTTTGATATGCCTGCAGCTTGACTTGGATTAAAACTCCTCTTACCATATGGAAGCATTAGAGTAATTGCCTCCTGTCTCCCTCCATCCTCCCCTCTCTCCCTCCTTCCCTCCATCCCTCACATCTTTCTTCTTCTCCTCACCCATCCTTCATCATCCATCTGAGATAATAGGAAAGATTTACTCTGGGTGTCATTGACTCTGACGAGTTTCAATATCTACCCCTTAACGCACGGAATTCATTCTGCTCTTTATTGCCAGAGCAGCCTGTTGTTGCCCACGTGTCTCAGCCTCCTGGTGTGAGGCCTGGAGGCCTTGTTCAGAGCCCGCACTGAGTCTCCAGGGAGGCAGGGAGGTGCTCAGTGTGTCCTAGGCTCTTGGAAATTGAAACCACCCGTACTTTGCCTCCCTCCCTCCCATCTCACCACCGCCTCTTCCTTCTCACCTAAATGGTTAACAAGCATCCCTCATCAGCAGGTTGAGTGCTGATGAGGGGGTGGAGAGACAGACCGGAATGGCTTGAGTCAAGTCATATCCTCTTCATCTGCCTTGGTTTCCTCCATTATAAAATGAGAAGGATGAACTGAAATGTCTTTCCTAATTCTGATAGATTTACTACTATAATGACAGAATCTCGGGTACAGGAAAGTCATCTGATGGCATCTTTTCTCATGTTTGAATTCCTCCTACAGCATCTCTGACTTATCAGGTCTCAGCTTGTTTACTTCTAAAGCAGCCCATTATTTTATTGTTGGACAAGATCATTAGAATGTTTTTCTGCATATTAAGTAAAAAAAAAAAAGGCTTCCCTATGGTTTCTACTCCTTGTCCCTCTTCTGTTCTCTGGGGCCACACAGAACGTATGTGTGTTCTCTTCCCCATGAAAGTCCTTCAGATATTCAGATTAGTAAAGAGCTTTCATTTCCTCTGAGTCGTCTTTTATCTGGGCTAGTAGCCCTTCCCTCACACATGCATCCCTTCTCCCTCCACCAGGAAGGGCATTCCACTTTGAGGGCTAGCAAATTGGAATATGGGTAGAAAAGCCCATTGTGGTCACGTGTTCCCTTTTGGTATGGGTGCCAGGAGGCAGGAAGGATGCCTCTCTGGAGCAAAGCTTTGCAGACATACATTTCTTTCCTGGGAAGCCAGGGCCCAGTTTGTAGGAGTCCCATCTAGCCTCCCGAGGGCTGACCTGGTCTACTGCAGGGACAGAGATTGTACAGGTAGTTTCCCAGGCCTCACCCGAGCCCTTGCCTGTGCACACAGCTCAGCACAGGCTCATGTTGCAACATCAGTATAATGACCAGCAATGGTTATGTTCCTGTTCTGGGTACAGGGACCAGCAAGGTTTTCAGGATGTCTGGGGCATTAGAAGAAGAAAGAGACAGAAGAAAGAAGCTGTGGGACAGTTAGGATGTGAGTGAAATGTTTGAGTTTGTTGGGAGCCGCCTAGAGGATCCCTGAGAGCAGGGACTGCAGTGACTCCCCAAGATGTGGCTGCACAGACCGCATTCTCTTGCTTTCCCCACCTCACCTGTATTCTCCCATCTCTATTGTAAGGGGAAAATAGAAGATGCTCTGTGATTGTGTCCCATCTCCTCTCTGGTGGACAGGCTTGGCCACTTCAAACCACAGAACCACGTAACATGGACGTTAGCAACTTCACGTAGGGACACAGTGAGTTCTATGAGTTTTCTACATACCACAGTGTTGTCTTCCTGTTTTCTCAGTGGGGCCTGTACCTTCCGGATCTCTTGCCAGGTGTGGCCAGTACATTTCCACAGCTATTAGCTGCAAGGGCCTCTGTTCCCTGGAGCTTCCTGACAGCTGGGATTCATGGCCATGGGGCATTTGTCACAGTTTGGGGGTGGGACTTCTGTATAACTGCTTTGAGACCTTACTACTTCTATTGCCACCTAGAAATTAGCTTAAACATTGCACTGGAGTAAAAATGTTTGCACATCTCATATACATCTGGGTTGCTCTCCAGGGGTGTTGAGAAGTGTGAGCTTCCTGTGTGGAGTGCAGCTCGGAGTGCAGCAGCTGTGCAGTGGCTTTCAGGGCCCATGGAGCCTGGCTTGCCAGGAGGTTCTGGGCAGCGGGCGTGCCAGCATTGGCCAAGAGGAAGGGCCCAGCCTTTTGGGTCGGGAAAGCTGGGTCACTTCCTTCCTCTCTCTGGGCTGAGGGTGACGCTAAAAGGCAGCATAGTGGAGAGGTAAAGGGCAGGCTGCCAGGGTTTGAATTCCAGCTCTGCCACTCACTGCCTCCATGACCTTGAGCTGATCTCTTGACCTCACTGTGCCTGGGGCATTCTGTAAAACAGGACCTTCCTCACGGGGCTGGGGTTGTGAGGACTGTGTAAGTTAATATTTGTCCAGTGCTTAGAACAATACCTAGCACAAGTGCTATGTGAGTATCTATAAAATAAGGAAAGGGGTCGTGCCAAAGTATACACAGCAGCATGGCAACTGCTCAGCACTCATGTGGGTCTCGGAGGCTTTCCGGCGCCAGCTCATCTGCCTGGAGTTGTTATTCCTCGCAGGGGATTAAAATATAGAATGCTATCATGCTAGAGGCTGAAAATCTGATTTTCTTGGTGCAGGCACGTTCAAGTCCAGTAGATGCTGTCGCTTATGGACAGTTTCTCCCAAGGGTTGTGGTCACGTGTTTACCTGCAGTGCGTCCAGAATTCTTGGGCACCTGTTGGATGCCCCCCAGTTTTTCCTCCTTCCTACTTTGGGAGAAAAGCCCTGCCCTTTTTTTCCCTCTGCAGAGCTGACAAAGCTGTCCATCTGCAGATGTGGCTGCTGTGACTCCAGTGTCACTCAGGAAGCATTAATGTTCCTCCCCTCATCAGAGTTTCACAGCCCGGCAGCTAGCTGTCTAACCAGCAGGAGTTTCTACTGCCTCTTTCTTCCCATTCTGTGCCCCTTGCTCCTCCTCATTCCTCCTTGTTCCGTCAGTCCTGACACCATGCTGGTGGGACACCTGTCCGCCGTCTCTGCCCCAAGCAAGTCTTTCTGGATAAGATGCCTTAAGATTCTGTATCACTAGAACTCAATTAACTGGAAGACTTCACTTTACAGAGTAGCTACTTCTGTCCTTGTTCACTAGAAAATCCAGTTTATCAGAAAACACAGTTTTGATAGAAAGAGAATTATGTGTGGAATTAAGCACACCGAATTGAAGGCTTGCCTGGTTTTCTTCAGCGGTAAAATGAGAATCACATTGTGTGTGGCTCAGAGTTTTTGAATATCTGAGGAAATGTTCAAGTGCTGCATACACCTCTGGAAGCATTCTGCTTCGCCAGCACCTCCTGGGTGGTAGCCGGGAGCCGCAAATCTCCAAGTAAACAAAGAACAAACATGTGGCATCACTTCTTGCCTCTGTCAGAAGGCTCAGAGATCACCTTCCCGACAAAGGCTGCTGTCATTAGTGCCTTCAAAACCTGTGCTTTCCCTGTTGCAGTTCAAATTAATGGTGAACAGAAATACACTTTGTAATAACAACAACAACTCATGTGTAATGAAGGTGTAGCATGTGCTGCTTGGGTGTCTAATTATTCCAGCTCCATGAGGTCAACACTGTTTCTGTCCCCATTTTACAGGTGAGGAGGGGGAGGCACAGAAAAAACTCATGCACAGGTGGTCACAAACTGTTATGTGTGGAGACTGGGCTCAGACCTTGGCATGACTCCTGATTACTGTGCCGCCCTTGTCCTCTGGGTGTCACATTGGCACTGACGGGCTCCAGGGGTACCTGTCTTTGTGGCATCCAGTCCCTGAAGAAGGAACTCTCCCCTGGAAGTGACTCGATGTACCTAGCTGCCTGTGAGCATCTGAATCTTTCTTCTAACGGGCATGCATTTCTGAGAGGATGAAGAGGATGGGTTGTGTCTAGTGCCAGTGAGTCTGTTTAAACCTGGGATTGGTGCTGGCAGCATCCCCCTGAGATCAGCTGGTTGGCATTCAGGTTCATAGACACCACCCCCACTAACCTGGAAGAGGACATCACCCCATTCCCTGGGGCCTCAGTGCTGAGCCCTGGGTTCCAGGCTGATGCTCTGACCTGCAGGGTGTACTGATATGGTGGGTGCTAGGACCGTGTGGTTCATTTAATACCTTTTCCTTAAAGTTGAAATGAAAATGAAGCTCATAGCTGCTGTTTGGGTCCTGCTCCGTCAAGGCCCTGCTGGGCACTGGGGATACAGAAAGGGGTCTGAAGCAGGCCTGCAGCCCTCAGGAGGACTAAGGTCAAGGACTCTGAAGGGGCTGGGGTGAGAGAGAACTGGTATATCCTGAGGCTGAGATTGTGGAGAGGCCTTTCCGGGCAGAAGGAACAGCTGGAGTGAGGGCAGCAGCTACAAAGGTCAGGCTGGGTTCGGGACCAAGGCGGAGGACAGTCTGGCTGGAGCACTGGAGCACGTGGGCTGCCTAAAGGCAGGGTGGCAGGACGTAAGTCTAGAGAGGGAAGTGGAATCCAGCTGGTTTTTAGTAACTTAGAGGCCTACATCTGTGCTTATCTCCTCTCTGTGGGCTGACCCAGGGGCCACGTGATATGTGTATTTGGCCTCTCCCATTCCATCTGTGACCCCACTCATACCCGGACCCTGCAGGCTAAGGGCACAACCATGGCCCCCACAACTGCGTCAGCCTGGCCCTCAGCCTGCAGCCTCCCGGCCCGACAGCCAGGCTCCAGCCCGGTCCCCATCCCCATGTCCGATTTCCTGATGCCTCAGCCCCATTGGGTTCCTTCGTCCCTCAGGAATGAGGCCCTGCCTGGCTCCCTCCAGTCTCACTGGCTGGCTTCCAGTGTTGTCCTGTTGGCCCTCCCAGATGCTGACCGCGTGCCTGGACTTCATTTTTATTGCCACATCAACTCACTGAGCCCCTTAGAGGCTAGCCAGAAGAGACAGTGACTCCATTTTACAGACTTTGTCCAATATCACAAAACTAGAAAATGGAGGAAGCAGAGCTCCAGCATAGGCCAACATTCGTTTTCCCTCACTGTAGTGTTGTAGCCTTTGTGGTGAGCATAGCGTGGGCAGGCCCGGGCCACTGGAAACACGGTGGAGTTTTGTCATCTACTGCCTGCTCTGCCACCCTAGTTCTGCCTAGCTCATGCGCAGAGGACGGTCTTCTCAGAAGGAGGTTCTCACTTTGAATTGTTGCTTGCATCATCGACTTGTGAACACAGTAGAGAGAAGGAAGTGGGAAAAGTATCTTATGAGCAGAGTGAAGCATTCTGGAGGTACATTTTCCTGCTGCAGCAAATTCCAGGCTGTTCTCCGCGACTGCTGATTTGCGTGTGTTGCTGCAGTTGCAGAAATAGCCATGCTTTAGCTAGGCAAGTGCTATGTGATTAGTTTGCTTTGGAAGAACTAGCTGCAAAGCCAAGGCCTGCCCTTGCTTGTAACACACTGATGAGAATGCAGAGCTAGGACTGAAAAATCCACCTGCATCACAGACAACTGAGTCAGAGCACATGTCCCATTGGCAGTGGCCTGCATGTATCTTTCGTGGGCAAAGAACATGTGTTTGGAAATGAGAGAGGATAGGGAAAAAGGGTGAGAGAGACCTTCTGCAGCTGGTTGGGGGTTCTGATCTGTGGTGACTGAGCAATGTGGGGATTAGATCTTTGGTAATTAGGAAGCCTGTGACAAAGGGGCTGCTCCCCCAGCAGTGGAGAAGGAACAAAGTGACAGAACAGATCAGCATAAGGCAGGATGCCTGCTATGGTAGGTTTTTAGGACAGGCTGCCGGGGAGGGGCAGATGGCTGGAGGGAGGCAC
Source organism: Macrotus californicus (assembly GCA_007922815.1). Lineage (NCBI taxonomy): Eukaryota > Metazoa > Chordata > Mammalia > Chiroptera > Phyllostomidae > Macrotus > Macrotus californicus. The sequence continues at coordinate 30,820 of VMDR010001637.1, forward strand.
CTGAATGTTGCTGCTTGTAGGACGCACAGGTCTTGGCTGTGGTATATTTGCAAGTACTGAGCTACACGGACCCTTGGGGTTCTTCCCACCATTGGGCCCTGCCCTCCTTCCTTCCTTGTAGCTTGCAAGAAAAAACCACTCTTAGTGTGGTGTGAAGGCCCCTTTGATCTGGCTTCAACTTGATCTTTCAGATTCATTTCACACCACTCCTCTCTCTCCCCACTCTCCCCACACCCTAAAACTCTGTGCGCCGTGAACTGTGTGTGGGCATGGGTGCATTTGTTCAGATTCTCAAAGGTACAGGTCGGTAGTCTAGCCCCTCCGGATTGCTTGTTGCCTCCAAGGCTTTGCACATGCTGTTCTTTCCCCAACTCCTGCTGTTGAAACCTTACTTATTTTATAAGCTGAGCTCAAGTGTAGCCACTTGATGAACTCTTCCCTGATCTACACTCCATCCCTCAGTTGGAATCCCATCTCCCTTTCCCTTTGTTCATGAAGCTCTTTGCTTATGGCTCTGTTAAAGTGTTTATTTACTTTACTCTGGTGTCACCACAGCTTGACTGAAGTCCTTGAAGACAGGCAAGGTCTGCCCTCACTCATTTCCATCCCTTTCACTCCCAGCCCAAGCCCTGCCCGGCAGCTTCTGGAAGACAGAAGGCTACATAGTTCCTGTCTGTGGAGTTGTGTCATTGCCACTTCAAGTCACTTTCAGAGTCAAGTGCTTATGCATGAGTCCAACCCATTGATAGGGATACTGGCCCTGTATCCAGAAGTCCTTGGAGAGGGACCCAAAGATCTACTGGGATACCCTAAAAATTAGTAAAGTTGGGAAAAAGACAGGAGAGATATACAAGTGGACAAAAACACAGGAAAAGATATTGAACATCATTAGTTGTCAGGGAAATGCAAGTCAAAACCACAGTGAGAGACCACCTCACACCTATTGAGATGGCTACAATCCAAAAGATAGGCAGTAACTAGTTAGCGAGGATATGGAGAAGTTGAAACCCTCACACCCTGATGATGGAAAACAGTCTGACTGTTCCTTAAAAAGTTAAACATCCAGCTATCATATAACCCAGCCATTCCACTCCTAGATACATACTAAAGAGAACTGGAAATATCTGCCCACCCAAAAACTTGTACATGAATGTTCATAGCAGCATTATTCACAATAGCACCCAAAAGATATTGTAGAAACAACTCAGATGTCTATCAATGGATGAGTGATAAAGAAAATGTGTTATATCCATATAATGGATCATTATTTGGCCATAAACAAGGAATGAACTATTGACATGTTACTACCTGAAAACATCATGCTGAATGAAAGAAGCCAGTCACCAAAAAATGCATATTTATTATATGCTTCCATTTATATAAAATGCCCAGAATAGGCCAAAAAGGTCACCTGGGGCCTTGGCAGTTGGGTTTGGGAGGTTTATGGGAATGATAGCTCAAGGGTATGGAGTTTCTTTTTGAGATGATGAAAATTTTCTTAAATTGATTGTGGTGAGAGTTGCACAGCTTCGTGAATATCCTAAAAACCTTTTAAATGGGTGAATTGTCTAGTACGTGATTTATATGTCAGTAAAGCTGTTATGAAAAAGTGAGGGCAGGAGAAGACCTATTGCTATGATATAACTGTGTCCTAAACCCTGTTTTTCATGGGTGGAGATGTTTTTTGATGCTATCCCTGTCTGCCTGTAGCCTTCCTCCTTTCCCCCACACAATATTTTTTCCAGAATGGAGAGAGCATAAGTACTGACAGATCTCTATAAAGTCATTTTTAAAGGTGAAAATTTTTATTTCACTTTTATGATTTAGCTGCCCTTTTACTTTCCCACAGAATTGAAATAACTCGGCTAGCATTTGGATTTCATTGTTGACCCTCTGGGACAAGACGGCTCTACTGATCTGTTAGTAGATTGGTTGGTGTTTGCTTTCATTCTTCATTCATTTATTCAGAGAGTCGGTCGTTCTTTCACAGCAAACATTGATTGCGTACCAGTGTTCTTAGAGCTGCAGCAACAGAAATGAAAGTCTCCACTGTCAAGGAGGTTGTAATGCAGTGTAAGCAAGTAATGGACCAGTGTTGTGGTGGGGGGCCGAGGAAATGCCCCTCAACTAGGGGTAATCAGAGAAGGCATCAGGAAGACGTGGCTTACTGGAGGACAAGACGAGCAGGAGCTGGCAGGGAAGACAGGACATTTTAGGTGAAGGTTGCTGTGTGGGCAGTGGCCGAGATGCTTTGGGGAACTGTGAGTTGAGGCAGAACACCAAGGTGGACAGGGTAAGAGTCAGACATGGAGCACCTCGTAAACCATACCAGTGCATCTGGGGTGGGGAGGCCTGGTTTTGTTTTCATTTTAGGAAGGTCCAGTTGGCTGTATGATGGAGAGTAGATTGGAGAGGAGTGAAAACGTGGATGATTCAAGTGGAGTTGAGATTTAAGGAGGGGGAGTTAGGTAGGAGGGTGAGGACGCCATGGGTTATAGGTGCCACACAGGGTCCTGGCATGGACATCCTGGTGGGCGATGGTACCAGTGTGTGAGCTAGGAAGTACTGGAGGATATGCAGGCCTTTGTTTGCTGTTGGCTTCCTGGAGGGCCGAACTGAGTGTGGGCTGTGTGTGCTTACATAAGTAGAGCAGGACCACATGCTAGAGAGTGAGAAGCATTTCTGAATTGGCCACCGGTGTCATGGCCATGTGTGGTCTGCCTGCACCAGCCACAGGTCAGAGTTCCTCATGGGCCCCGGGCTTCTGGCATGCCAGTTCCTTTCACTTGACTGGGCTCCAGGGTCAGTAGCTATCTGTAAAACACCCAGATGGATTTACTGACCTTTCAGCTCCTTTCAGCTCTGTTAGTCTGTCATTCTGTGTGATGAGAGGCTACACATTTGAGTAATTACCTCTTGCAATGATTTATATAATAATTTCAGCAATATTTCAAAATTCATTCCTGATCATCTGACCACTGTGAGAGAATTCTGGAAGCTTAGAGTTCAGTCTGGCTGTCCCTGCCCTCCCAACACCTCTCTTTAAAGCCCTGATCTCTGAACATTCAGCTTTACTGGGAAGCTGTGAGGGGGAAGGCTTTCCCCCGCAAAAAGGCTCTTCCAGAATGTGATGCTCATCCCAGCTACTTCAGGCTCCTCCCACCTTTACCTCTCAGGTCCTCTTCTTTAAATTTCTTAGCCTAGTTTTGAAAATCCACAAGGAGAACATTCTGCAAAATGCACCCAGTTGTAGGTTGCAGAATGGTACATGCAGAGATAAAAGGACTCTCTTTCTGCTTCCCTCTGAGAGTTTTTCTTTTGGCCCCTCCGGTTTCATGGCATCATAATTGCATCACAACCAGGCAAGAAAATCAAATCACCTCCCACCAGAGTCACAGTATTTTTCCACCTGGCAACCTGGGCAGAATGAGGGCTTCTGAGGGGCTGAGCCCTCCCCCGCCCTGACAGACAGCGTGGCATTGTTGCTGACTGTGTTTTCTCCAGGGAAGGCAGTGCTGAGATCAGAGTGAGGGAAGGAGGGACTCTTCAGGGCTGCCTGTTTTTCTGTACCACCTCTTTCTCAACAATGGACACTCTGTCCCTGCAGGCTTCCTTCCCTGGAAGTCACTTTGCCCTGTCAGGTCTTTGCCAAGACTGTCACAGAATTGACGAATGTCAGCATTGGAAGGTCCAGTTCAAATCCTGAGCTCCTTCCTAGTGAGAAAGAATTGTGTCTTTGTCACCTTTATTTTATGTCTGTGATGACTGACACGACACTCGGCATTTAGTCTCGTGAATGCTTTCTAAGTGAATGAATGACTTGAGAATGACTGATCTCATTTACAGTAAGGAGGTGACTTCTGACCTGCCTTTATCAGGGGGGACTTGGTGCTGTTAATGCCCATTGGACCATGTATTTTCCTAGGCGCAGGCAGTGTGTCCTGGCCGTGTCTGTATCCATGGGCCAGCCCAGTGGTAAGGGCGGTGGGTGGATGAACAAATACCCGGTCCCCTTGCTAAGTTGTTGGTGTGGCAGCCCTCCCTTCGGTGCCTTACCCTGCCTCAGGTTGCATGCAGGCGAGTGGGTTTCTCTGCCTCACCTCTGAGAAACAGGAGTGGAACTCAACTTGTTTAATAAAAAAAGAAAAAGAAAACTGCATTAACTTACTCAAGGAAGGTCTGTGAAATTTAAAAATAAAGTTATAGTATGCACGCACATGTGTGTGTATGTGAAATTTAAAATAAACTTATGGTATATGAAATTTAAAAATGAACTTATGGTGTGTATGCGCATGTGTGTCTATGTGAAATTTAAAATAAACTTATGGTGTGCACATGCGTGTGTGTGTATGTGAGATGTGCCATTTGTCACTGTTGACATTTTCCATTTGAATGAATGATCTCATTTACAATAAGCAGGTGACTTCTGACCTGCCTTTAGAGCAGTAACTCCCAAATGTGGTTTTGTTGTGGTCCCTGGTATCTTTCTCAGTGATCTCAACAGATGCCATGGACTTGCTGAAAGGTTACTTTAATAAAATTTCTAATTCACATATTTTTATTAATTTATTTATACCTTAGGCCCCATCTACTTGCAAAGATTGTAAGGTGGCATCTAATAAAGGAGATATAATACTTAAATGAAAAAATAAAAGGGCAAAATCAACATGTAGAAAGATTACTTCCATCTTAATTGCTTTGAAGGAGGATTTAGTTCAGTCCTTACCTTCTTGGAGACCAAGAAAAAAAGATATACACATGGTGGAATAAGTGATGCATTTTGTGGCAGAAGCCTGTGATGCCAGAGTCCAGGGCCCTTGGCAAGCTTTGATTTCAGCTGCAGCTACGGGAACAGTCCTGTGAGGGCTCAGACTCACCCCTGGGTCCTCTTCCCACCTGGTGTACCCACGGTGCACAGCCTAGAATGGGAGTGGGTGTGAATGCTCCCGGGCAACCTTCAGCCTGGGGCCTGGGAACTGGGGATGAGTGCTCTGACCTCGGGCCTGGGTGGAGGGCAGTTCCCAGAGGCATCTGCACATTTCTCTGGTTTCCTGGCTAGACCGAGCGCTCTTGCCTACAGCGGCAGTCTTGATAAGGCACCCACCTTTATGTTGGCTTTCTCCTCTTCTGTGTCTTTCTCTCTTCCCCTTCTTTTTAGGGTCACTTCACAAACTACCTGCACCCAGGCTCTTTTTTCAGGCTGTGCTCCTCCAAACCGTTCCCTCATCCCACATCCTGTCATAGTCCTTCCGTCCAGAAATAGGCAGAAACCCAACAACAGAAAATAGTGAATTCTCCACTCCCAGGATCTCAGACCTGGACGGGACTTTGGAAGCTCCACTCTTTGGGAGGATGTTGTAGAAAGGCCCCTTCTCTATGTCCAGCCTAGTGTGTCTGCCTTGGCCAAGAAAGTGTACTTGGTTCTTGAAAATCAGTCTCGTGGTACCCCTTGCCCACCTTCCCTTCCCAGGTCCTATTCCCCTGGTTCCTGGGCAGACACTATTTTCCTCCAGGTCCCCTCTTTCAGGGTGCTCAGGGAACATGTGTACATTAAAGGACACCCCTAGTTTAGCCAGGGGGCCCCAATGATTGTATTAAACCCTCAGGAAACAGCAGCCCCTATATTTCCATTTCCACCTTCAGACATTCTTCCAAGCAGGAGAAATCAGCTGTCCTATTTTCACCATCACTTTTCAGAAGAGATTACTTTTGATGAGGACTGATGGAAACCATGCACGGGTTGGGTGCTGTTGTTTCTCTGTGTTGTCCAGAACTGCCCTACGCCCTCACTTTCCTTGTTGGCAGATGCTGGTGTGTGGCTGGGCTCCCAACTTGGTAGAAGGACTGAAGCTGCTATGACTTCTGGGGTTGTCCTGACACATGGGCTCAACCCCTGCTACGACATCAGCACCATCAGGGCCTTTCAGTCTGGCCCCACTCCTAGTCAGATTTTGACTGTAGACATTACAGCTTATTTCCAGCGAAATTTCAGTTGAACATCAGGTGGTTTCTTCACGTTGTTGGCTTAACTTGTGTTTGGTAGCCTGAGGACTATCAGGTACTACCAAGGGATTGACTGAGCTTGGCATCTGATTGGGGATTACCCCCACCTCCAGAGGTTTGAATGAGGAGTCTAGAAGATGGCTGGCTGAGCCCTCTGCTCACCCTGGCTCTTCCCCATGCACTCACTGGCGCTGCCCGCAACTAGAGTGCTCCTTCCCACACTGCTCCAGTGGACAGACCTGTTAGGGCCCTCCCATTTCATGGCACTCGCGTGTCCAGGGCTGCTTCCTGACTGCTAAGACCCAAAAGGAAGGAGATGGGAATGAAAGTAACCTGGACTCCTGGCTTTCCCTATCCTCACCTCTTCCCTTACCTTTTGGGACTGTTCTGGTCAAGGGTTTGGGAGGAGTGGGGGCGAGAAGCATCATTTTCAGGCCCCCAATTTAATGTCAATGTCACTCTCTGTCAAAGTCAGGCTCCTTGTCCTGCTCTTGGGCATCTCTGTGTGTCTCTGACATCACTGTCTTCTTTGTCATGAGGTTACTTCTACACCCATCTTTTCTCTCATTCTAGGCCATCAGCTTTGTGAGGGTAGGGATCAGACCCCCTTTTCTTTTCTTTTTCTTTGTGAGTAAATATGTAATAAATGAATGGATCCTGTGTTGGCTTAAAAGAAGTTAGGATGTCATTTATTCCCACTGTGTCTGTTTTCCCCTCCATACTTCACATAACCCATGGCTGCCTGCCCTCCCTACAGCGTTAATAGAAAATGCAGATGTGCCTGCACCCATGAAAAATGGTCCTCGTGCTGGCTCAGACTCAGGCTTTCCGGAGCCAGCATCCTGCCATGCTCCGGTCAGCTCCAGTGGGAGCCGTGGTCCCTGAAGCCTGGTGGACCACACTCCCAAGCAACCAGGGCAGCCTCACAGTGCTGAGGTTTGTCTGTTTCTCCACCGGGCTCTTGCATCTGGAAACAAGAGGGCTCATTTTCAAGGTGTCTTGGGTTCTTGGAAGTAGATATTGAGGCATGTGCTCATTAATCTATCAGTCAGCAAATATTTACTGAGTGCTGTCTGCTTGCCAGGCCCAGTGCCAGGGGCTGGGGATGTATTCATGAACGAAACAGACGTGGTCCCTGCCTCATGGAGTTGTAGCAAGGGAGACACAGAAACATTAAGTGAATTATAATCAGGGGAAAAAAGGTGTTATTCTGTGCCAAGCCAGAAGGCCTCAGAGATTTCTCAGGCTGCTACTGCAAACTATTTCTATCTAGGGGGATGCTCCTGGGCTTAAATCTGTATCCTAGCTTTTCCAGAAGCATTCCAATCCCTCGCTGCCTTGTCAGTTCCTGGAGAAAGCCTTGGAGCAGGGGTATCAAATTCATTTTCACATCACAAGGAGGCCACATCAGCCTTGCAGTTGCCTTCAAAGGGCCGAATGTAATTTTAGGACTGTATAAATGCAACTGCTTCTTAATAATAGTTAAGCGAGAGCTCGGCGCTGCCGCCGGGTAGAAACAAGGTGCCAGGACGGATAAAACAAGGTGGAGGGCCAGATTCGGCCTGTGGGCCTTGTATTTGCCACCTGTGCCCTAGAGGTTGCCCTAAAGCAGTGGCCCAGCACCAGGAACATTACTTTAGCAGGAGAGGCTCTGCTGGTCTCTGGGTCACTGTGTGACTGCTCTGGCCCCTGCCTCTTCATCTCTGAAATTAGGACAGTGGTCTAAGTCCACTCTCCTCAAGGTGAATTCCATGGAATGCCAATCCCAGAACATGTGCTGGAGAAAAGGATTTTATGATCAAATAAGTTTGGGAAACTGAATATCTTAAATAACTATTTACTTTTTATTTCCCTCTTCAAAAGTTGTGGAACACATTAAAGCTTTGAGAAGTCCTCAAGTACACAATCTGGTCTAGCTTTGTTGAACAGGACCTTTTCAGACTTTTGGACCCAAATCCCTTTTTAAACATGTTTGGGAAATTTTCCCAAGGCTCTAAGTAAGACTCCACGGAGGCTGCTGGGCCAGAGAACCTTGAAGGCCCTTCTGCCCTAGAACTTTGGAAATAGGGCTCTGGTGATGTTCTGCTCTGCAGGGCAGAGGTTGGGGTGGGGGGCAGTGGCCCCGACCCTGTAGCATCAGGCACCTCTCCTCCTTTGCCATGCTCATGCTTGCATCCAAAGAGACAGCTGACTAAATTTCCTGCAGTGCGCCCTGGGGACATTTTAACACACTCATGGGTGGTGGCACTGCCTCGGAATCCACAATCATTCTTAATTGATCTCAGAGCCATCAGTTCACAAAACCATCTGTCATGGGAAACTCGAGCAGCATTCAGAGTCCCATTAATAATTCAGCTGACGAGCTTCTTCAGACCCAGGCCTTTCAGCCCCTGGACTCACTCATCTTCTGCCTCCACAGATGTTCCAGGGAGAGTTCTCTGTTACGTTACTGATGTTAATGGCTCAGACAGCAATACCTCCATGCTTTCCTCGAATCCCCAAGCCTCAGCAGTCAGAGGAGGGAAGACCGGCACAGGTTCATCCCGCTCTAATTATATTTCAGCCATCTCAGAGGGGGTGGGTGGGCTTGCTGACGGTGAGTCTCTAGGGAGCGGATGCCAATGGCAGGCTTCCAGCAAGCCCTTTGTGCTGGGGTGGTGGGTGGTTGGGCTTCCTCCATTCCTTCCTCTACCTGTACCACCTCTAGCCATTCAGAAAAAAAGTTATAGAGGATATCTTTTTTTTTTAAGTTAGAGGCATCTAAAATTATTAGTTGAATTAGTTCTAGCTGATTCACTCTGATTCTCATTCCCATTTGGTGGAATTATAGAATGTCACAGCTAAATGGGGACATGGAAGTCATCCCATCCAGCTCTTTCATTTTCCAGCATAGGAAAATGAGACAGGAAAAAGTGACTCTGTCAAGGTTACCCAGCTGGTTCACTGCAGAGCTGGGTGGGTACCCAGGCCGCCTGGCTCATGGCCCTGCGTCATTTGCAGCCTGTCATACCCCGTTCTGTCACAGTGAGCACAGCATCCTTTTTGGAGCGTGGCACACAGTCCCAGGCATGGCGATGTTGGACACCAGATGCTCTTCCTTCTCAGGAGCTGTGAGTAGAATATCTGTCCTGCTGTCACGCTGGTGAAAGGCGGGTTTGTTATTTGCCATCAATAATGAGCAAGGGACTCCTCCCTCCTCTCAGCTTCCCTGCTAATTCTTGGTGATTAGTGCTGGCTGTCACCTTCAGGGCGCCTCCCCCTTGCTGTGGAGTCCTTGGGAATCAGACCTTCACGTCTTCTTGGAGGCTCTGGTGGGCCTGGCTATGGGGTGCTCGGGCATAGGTACTTTCTGGCCAGACACTGAGCTGTTTTTTCCACCTTCCCCTGGAGGCTGGAGTTTGTTGTGGTATGTCAGTGTTAGCAGTGCCTTGAGAGATGATGGGTCCAGCACCCATTACTTATAGGTGAGAACATCTAGGCCAGAAGAGTCGGTAGCCCTTGCTCAAGGTAATGAGGGCAGCTGATGGCAGAGCTGGGATGAAGCACAGGCTGTCCAACATCCCTTCCATGTTTTTCCTGAAGTCTCAGCTGTGGGTCTTCAACCTTCCTAGTTTGGGGTATCTTTCTCCATTGTAGGACCAGAGTGTCTCAGCCCCAAAACCAGTGTTTAGAAAGTAGAGAGTAGGTTTAGGGAGCAGAGAACACTCTGGTGTGGTCCATGTGGGTTTTGCAGTGAGGTGTGGGGACAGATAAGGTAGAAAAGTTGGGTGGGGCCAGGCAGCCAAGAGCCTTCGGGGGCTCTTCTGCAGAGGGCCTGTGCTCTACAGAGATCTCTGGAGGGTGTGAGGGCTTCTAGGAGGTGCAGGAGCAGAAATGGGGAGGAGTCAGGAATCTTGGGTACCGCTCTCCATCCATTCTGGGCTCAGGGACCCAGATTTTCTTCACTTCCTCTCTGCACTAGAGGAGTCTCTTCTCTCCTAACCTTCCTTTTTCTTTGAATTTCAAGCTGAGGCAGTACTTGGCCAAATTTCTACCCAGAAGGCCTAGGGAGATGCAGCTAGACAAGGCTCAGGCTGGCCTGAGTGGAGGGTTGACCACATCCTTAGGTGGAAAGACAGATGTTTGGGCTGGCTTGGCAACCTAGACCCCCTGGGTGACTCCAAGGCCCCCACGGAGCTCAATGGGACTTTCAGTAAGTGCATTGCCTCTAAGGGTAGGATGTCAGCTGAGCTGAGGAAGCCGTGGTTGCCAGGTGTTCGGACCACGGCAGAAGGGGCTCAAAGAGGAGGCAGCAACAAGCCAGGCATAGCTAATGGGCCACCTGTCCTCAACACATCGAACCCTGCCTATGAGCCACAATATAGGGGAGACTGCGAAGGCCACATTTATTGGGGTACACCCTGTACCTGGCACTGTACTAAGCACGTTATATGGAGCGTTAGTTAATCCTCATGGCAATTTTATAAAGGCATTATTAATATTATCCCCATTTTCCAGATGAGAAAAGTGAGGCACAAATTGTTTGCACACTTGCTCAAGGCCAGCCTCGGAGCCAGGAAGTGGTGGAGCCAGGGTTCCACGTACAGTCTGAGGATCTTTTCCCAGCTTTCCCTCTCTCTGTCCGTGGGGCACGGGGTGCTCTGAGCAGCAGTGGTGTTCAGAGGAAGGACACCCCAGGAGGATGGGACGTCCAGGGCTGCCCTTCTGTGAGCAGGTCCTCCCTTCCCTGGGGCCTGACGTGCGCCCGCCTGCTCGTATAAGACGGGATAGAAATCTAAGCTTCTCATTTTCAGAGGAGGGGGGTGGAGAGTGAGAGTGAGGGAGGGAGGGAGAGACCGTGAGTTCTGACTGGAATCTGATCCTGGAGAAATGCAGCAAGTGCCCCAGTCACCCTGCAGGAACCCTTCAGGACCCAGTGGGGACTTCCCATCCTGGGGAGGGGGGACAGGCACCAGCAGGCGAGCCTGCACCCCGCTGGCCCAGGCCCTGACCCTTCCTTCTGCCTGCCTTCCCTCTTTCAGCCAGAAACCCTCAGCCTTGTTGTTGTAACTGCTCAGAGCAGGTTCACCAGCTATTGTTCTTGGAAGCCTTTCTGTGATCTTAGGACCTTTGAGAAAAGAACAAACAGCTAGAAAAACACTGGGTAGTTAAAAAATGTTTGTGATTTTTTTGTGTTGTATGGAACAAAAGAGGCATTCAGGAGACTCAGCATTGTTCGAGGCAGCAAGGATGAAAAGGCCCCTTCGGGCCTCTCTCCTTTGGGAGCCTCCTGCTGATTGCTGTGGAATGTCCTCAGAACCCTCTCCCCAGGGTCAGGCCCCTCCTCCGAGGCCTGGGCTAGGACCGTATTTATACTTGTGATTGCCTTCACTTCGCACTCGGTTTCTGTTCTTTTCGTCTTGTTGGGGAAGGTGGCTCAATGTTACCACCTGGTCACAATAGTTTCATTCTGGTTAGTAGCTACGCGGTGTTTTACTGGATACCTTCAATTGCCTCTCCTCAGCAGCAATCATAAAGTCACATTTGTATAGCAATCCATAGCGATACAGTCAGTTCCCATCACAGATCTTTATCTCTCTTTCAGTACCTACATGCTATCTCCATTTTATCAAAGGCAAAGTGAGGTTCGAAGCAGGGGAGTGACCTGTCCATGGTTGCTCGGCTAGTAACTGACAGAGCCTGGATGAACACAGTGCTCTTAGGGCTCTCCTAAGATTCCTCCTTCAAGGAACTAAGTTTTGAAAGCTTACTGACTTGGCTACTTTTCGAAATTTAAAAACATTTTGGACCCATCATTGTCTTTATCTTTTAAGCTATTTCTAGTATTGTGGCCCCAAAACTCCAGGCTCAGGTGTCTCTAATTCTAAATTAGTTCATTTCTCCCTTTGCAGCCTCCAGAGTGTGCCCTGTGGGCCCAAGCTCAGGTGCCTGCAGCAAGCTGGTGAAGTGTGGCCTGCCCAGGGCTCATACCACTGCCCCAGCCCCTCAGTAGGCGGTTGTGAGGAAGCCACGATGCTCATTTGCCTTCTCAAGGGCACACAGCTGATTGCGTCTCCCCGTCCCCTCTGCCATGTTCATGTGTGATCTGCACAGCCTTCCTGTGCTAAGTCACGGCCTTCCTGTGCTAAGTCACAGCCAGACAAGCTCAGGGGAACGCGTCTGGAGCTGAGTGTGGTAGCCAGGTTGTAGTCATCTGTGCCAGAACACCAGTGGTGGGCTTCTTCCACCTTCTGAGAGGAGGGCTCTTGGGGAAATTGGAGGGCCTTTGGAAATGGTCTGCCTCCCCACTGGGCTCCATCTGTCCTCCACATTCGTTCCCTTGGGGGGCTTGCATGTGTGAGGCCTTTGCCTGTTCTGCCAGAATGCCCATGTTTCACTGGAGGGCTAACGATGTGACCTGGCATCAGGAAATTCCTGAGATGTATGCTCAGCACCAGATGCAGGAACTGGGGATGTTTAGTCAAGATAAGAGGACACCCATGGGGACATTATCACTGTCTTCATGTGAGAGAGGAAATACGCTTGTTCCTTGGGCTCCAGGGGGTAGGCAGCCCAGAGAGTTAGAAACATTAATGGGGTGAAATTCAGCACAAGGTAAAGGAGAGCTCACTAAAAAGTACAGCTTTCAGAAAATAGGCTATATTGTCCTAAGCAGAGTGAATTTTCTCTCCCTGGAAAGTTGCATTTCTCTGATGAGGAGACTGTGAGGTGGGGTCCAGGGAATGGCCACTCCAGCCCTGAGTGGGGAATAAGGTGACCGTTTCCCTGTACATCCATTGACTTGTGATCGTGCCCTCCACAGTGTCCTTTGGAGACAGCTACCCATAGGACTGAGCCAATCCAGAATGGGGCCCCATCCCAAAGGATGGAGAGGATTGGGGAAAGAGGAGGCCCCTGACCCTGCCCCCGACCTGGGGCTCAGCCTTAACCTCCCTCAGTGATGATGATAATGGTGGTAGCAACAGGGGCCTATCGGTGATCTGAGGAAGAGTTGACTTTGAGTGTAGCTTGGCTATCATGACTGGAGGATATTCTGATGGCTTTTGAGAGAGGAGAGACTATATAATATCTCACTGACAGAACCACACCTTGCGGGCAGTGGGAGAAGTTTGCTGGAAATGGGAGGGTGGCAGCGGGGCAGGTCTTCCCTCCTGGCAGCCCTGTGAATTGGAAGCGTGGACTGGAGGAGAGCTAGATTCCCCAGATTGTGACCTTTTCATTATTCATTATTTATCAATGCAAAAACATGCATGCGTGTGCACGTGTGTGTGTGTGTGTGTGTGTGAGAGAGAGAGAGAGAGAAAGAGATGCATGAGTTTAGTTTTCTGTTTCCCTGTCTGAGCTCCACACTAAATAACTCATTTTAATAACTTGGAATCTTTCCATACTTTTTTCTATGCTTATAAAAATTATATGGTTATACACACACACTCATAAACCCATACATATCTGTATAAGCTTTTAAAAAAGTAATTGTTTTGCAAAAATGGGGTCATATTAATCACATTTACTGCACACCGCTTTTCTTATTCATCAATACGTCAGAAAAATCCTTCCAAGTTACCTGCTCTACCTCTTGTTTCATTCATTTTACTCCATAGAAAGGAGGATATATATTTTATTCAACCATTCTTATATCGATTGGCACTCACTTTGTCTCTAGTTTTTTCATTTATAGAGAATTGCCTCCATAAACATCCATAAACTACTTCCATACACGTGTGTCCTTACAAACTATGGCTTTTATTCCCAAGGAATAAATTCCCAAGAATCTATTCCCAGGAATAGATTCCCAAGAGGAAGAGTGCTGAGCTAAATGAAGGGTGTAGAGTTTTTGTTTTTGATAGATGTTTCCAGATTGTTCTCCAAAAACTACAATCACCGTTTTCATCAGCAGTTGATGAGAATGCCTGTTTCCCCATCCCCACAACGTGGTTGTTCCCATGTTAAGAGCTAGCCAGTCTGATGGGTAGACCATAATATCTCACTGCTACTCTGATTTGCATTTCTCTGACTCCATATGATTATCTGCCATTTACATTGCTCCTCCATGAATTGCCTGTTCATGTCATTTGCCTAGGATCCCTGGGGGAAGGGACCCACAAGACTCTGGGGCAGCTGGCAAGCCAGGGTTGTGTTTCCATAACAGCCTTGACCTGGTCCTGGTGACAGTGGACATTTCCCACTCTCCCCTCCCTTCTCCTCCCCACCTCCCATCCCCTCCTCTCCCTCTCCTCTTGGCTCAGTTAGAGTTCATAGCAACGAGAAGTTAAGTCATTTTCTCCCAAGGGTCCCAGGGTAGGGGTGAAGCTACAAGCAGGTGAGAGCTGACAAGCTGTTGTGTTGGTTCGTTGTTACTTCTCCCTTTTGTGACACTGGGCAAGTTCCTTAACTTCCTGCTGGTGTGAAATCTGCATCTGTGAAATGGGGAACAGATACTGGGCAGAGTGGCACGTGGTCATCTGTAAGTAGATCAGATCTTGACTGAGGTTTATGAAGCTGTAAGTCTGGCTACTCCTGGTGCAGTCAGACCCTACCCCAGGCCTACTGAATCAGACTCTGCGTTTTAACGAGCCCTCCTTCCCCCAGGTGATTCATGTGCATGGTAAAGTTGGAGAAGCACTGGCTTAAAGCGCACTGATTAGAATAACGAGGGGGAAAAAAATCTAGCAGAACTTGCTCAGAAATTTTGCTACAATGGTGAGTATTTAGATGCTCCAGTAGATCCAGTGTAGTATGTCTAGGACAGCTCATGTTAGCACAAGTTCATGTCTCTTAATCTTGGGGTCTCCTAGCACGTTAGATGTACCAGGAATGCCACACCCGTCTGCCTTGGTAACAAGAATACCTCAGTTGAAGAAAACTCAGTGTACCTAAATTCAGTTGGTTCTCCCTGTTCCTGAGCTCATAGCCCCACCAGGCCCACACTAATAAACAACCCGCTCCAGCCATGCCCCCTCCATTCATGGCACACCCTTGATGCTTCAGCTACCTGACTCTCAGCTCTCTGCTGTGTCCTGTGCTCCCCGCTCCGCATCATTAGCTCTGTCACCTAGCTTCAACCTATCTCTTTTGAGCCTGGCTGCAGCCTCCACTTCTCCAGTTCTCACACTGAACTTGCCCCATCAGACCTTCTCACCCTCTGAGTAAACACTGCTAGTCACCTTCTGGGTAACTGAGCCCGGGTCCTGACATTGACCCACCTGCCCTGCACCTTCTGCCATCCCACCTCAACCTCTGCTCAGGCATGCCCCCCTGTCTTCTCCCCTCTGTCTCAGCTCTAAGGTGAAAACACACCAGCCCTTCCTTCAAACTGCGTAAGGGACTTCCTAGCCCACAGAGTGAGTGGTGTGGTGCTGTATTGAATCGCGGTAGTGCTCTTGGGCATTTCTACTGTGGCTCCCGTGGCCTTTTAGCTTGCTTGGTTTATCCAGGTGGTTTATCAACCAGGAGTCAGTGCAGAAAGCAGAAAATACTGCAGGTCTTTTAAGCAGAAAGGCTTCAATATTGTGAATGGGGGGCTTGTAACACTGTTGGGGCAGCTGAGGGCAGCTGGACGGAGCCCACTGAATGACTCCTGGATTGTGCAGAAGGAGTGGCACCAGCCCCATGCTGTCTGTGGGCTCTCCAGGAAGCTGAAGTGTGGACACCAAAGTCGAGGTCCAGGGATTGCAGAGTTCGGACAAGAAACTGCCACCACTGCCCTGCTTTTTCGACCCAGACATGATATCTGGGTTCAGGGTGACCATGACTTCTTAACTAGCACCGACAGCCAGAAGCTGCATCCCCTCCCTTCATTCCTCAGGTACATTTGGTTGACAGCACCTGACTCACATGCCAAGCTCCAGCTTGGGAGTCTGGGAAACATAGTACCCCAGTTCCGATCTCAATAGAGGAGGACAGGAAGAAGGTTGGTGGGGAACCACCCACATATCTACCTCAGTTAGGTAGGGTTTTGACAGGTGGAAATGAGAGGGAGCATTCTGCACTCACACTCTGAAATTCAGCCTGCTCAGCCGGAGGGAAAGCCTGCACAGAGGCCAGGCTCTGGAGTCTTCCCAGATGGGCTTCAGCATCTTGTGCAGGCGGCGGCCCCCTCCGTGAGTAAGTCCCTCCTCCCCAACAGATCGGGCCCCATGGCTCCAACAAGGAGCCCACAGTGCTTCTTCATCTCTCTCTACTTTCCTAAGCCCAAAAGACTCTGCTGCTTTCCAGAGTGCTCCAAAAGCTGTATGCGGGGTGGGGCAGAAGCAGGTTTACAGTTGTGTGTATGGGAAATCATACATCATTAATAAACAACAACGCAAGAGCAAACTCCGTGTCTCAGGTACTCACAGCTGTAAGCCTACCTTTGCCCCACCCTGTATTTTCATTTTTATGGTTTTACCTGATTCCAGAGTGACAAGCTGGCAGCGAGGCAGGAAGTACGATCGTGCTAGCTTCAACATTAGGTGGTGTTTGTCTTGGGTCACGAGGATTTCATGTCCAATCCTGGTGTCCGTTATTAAACATGTAAAAGGATGTCCTCCTGCACTATGATTAGCAAGAGCTTTTTCATGACTTGGTTGTACAACACGAATGCCTGCGGGCTTTCGGGGGGGAATGTGTTTAGGAAATGGCTATAATTTGGGTCTCCAGGGGCTTGTGGGAGGGCTTTCAGTTTGAGGGTGTGGAAGGCTGTTCGGGAGGCTGCTGTGATTTGGCTTGTGGCTGCCGAACTGGCTGGATGTTTAATGCCCGGGAGGAGGCAAGGGCTGATTTGCAATCGGGAAAAATGAGATTCAGGAGCTCTCCGTGCCTTGGGCAGGGCATGTCCTCTGGGTGCCCCGGCCAAAGTGCTCTCAGCCTCCTGCTCACATCCTGGCATGGTGTTTGATGCAGAGGAGGTGTTCAAAATGGTTTATTTATTACATGGAATAAAATGAGAAGAGATTAAATGCGGACAGGAATTAGGAGACTCGTGATTCTCAGTGTCTCCTGGCTCTCCAGGCAGCAGTCACTCCCTGGGCCCTCAGGCCCCCCAGTTTGGGGGAAAGCAAATCAGGGCAGCTGGATTCGGGCCTCCAGTCCGCCCCAAATGGAGAGAGAGAAGGTGGCCGCTCCCTGGAACTTTCCTGGAGAGCATTCAGAACGGGGCATAGTTTTTGCGGGATGATACACTGTAGGCAACACCAGTACAGAGCAGAATCCAGAAGTGGTTCTGCAGCAGATCTTCATCCTGCTTCCTAACTGAGCCTTGGCATGCATTCTGAATTCTAGTCCCTGGGGCCTGGCATCCAAGGCCTTTGTGACTCAGTACGTTCCAGCCAGATTGGATGGTCATGGTCCCCTGATGCTGTGCTAACCGTCACTTTCTTGCCTTTGCTCGTGCTTCCCCTTGCCACGTGGTGGGGGTGAGGAGCCTCTCTTCACACATCTCCACCTTGAGAAATACTCTGTCTTCCATGGCCATCTCAGGCACGCCTCCTTCATAGCATTTCTTGACCACTTGCCATTGCAGCTCCGTATCTCAATACTCAGAGCACTTTTCTCTCCTTTCCTCCTGCCCATCACCTCTCCCTTCCTGTTAGTCCCATGGACACTGTGCAGGTCTCCCTCCCAGGCAGCCCTGTATTCCCAGAGCAGGTGCCAACACATGTTTTTGCATTGCATGATTAAAAAGTGAACTAAAGCGAGGGGGGAAAGAGAGGGGGGAAACCCAAACCCGTTAAGGAGAGAACCAATTCTGAGAAAGGGCTGCACAGCATGTGGTTAAGCCCGTAGGTGCTAGGTTCTCACTGTTCGGCTTGGTCCTGGCTCGGTGACCTCAGGCAAGCCACTTAACATCTCTGTGCCTCAGCTTCCTCATCTGTTAAGTAGGGATGAGGATGATACCTACCTCACAGGGTTCTTATGAGAATTCAGCTATTTTAAGGCATCTAGAGTTCTTAGAACAGTGCCTGGCACATAATAACTATTAATCTATACTAATACATTCTCCTTCCCCAAATAAACTCTCAGAACTTAGCTTGTCACAAGACAGTTCTGGGAGTAGGGGGTTCTCTGACCTCCCACTGGATCCCCACCTTTTTTGAAACCCCACAGTTGTGGCCAAATCAGATGGAGATTTTTTCCTAAGAGGGCTCCATCCTGCCTGTGGAAGGTCAGGAGGGCAGGAAGTCTTACTGGCTGAGGACTGGCTCTGGCCAGGCTCTGTGCAAGGGCTACTCGCACAAAACTCTGTTTCGTCTTTGCACAGTCTCTAGGTGTGTGTGAATGTCACCACCTTACGGGAAGCAGACGCTCAAAGACCACCAGCATTGGTCAAGGCGGCACAGCTAGTCAGCAGCAGCAGGGCTGCAGCTGAAACACAGACCTGACTCGGAACCACTTTGCGTGGCTCCTCCAGCGCCTGGGGCTGAAGATGAGTGTGTGTGTCAGCCTTGCCCATATTTCCTCATAGGTTAGCAGCACAGGTGTCAGGAGAGCGAAGCATGGATCATGCGGGCATCATGGATCATCTTCTAGGGCCTGGAAAACCCAGTAAACCAGTGTTTGCCGTTGCTCGGTGTTCAGCTACCGACCTGAATTCCTGTAGCCTTTCACCAAGATATCACCGAGGTGTCAGCAAGCCTCAGTTCAGTTTTCTATTCTGTGGATTCTCCTCCTGGTTAGAAATGGTATTGTTGGTGTTAAGAATAATTATAACCACCTTTTTCTCACTTCGGCCAATGCGGTGTATACCAACTTATTGATCGATATTAGCGCCCACATCATTTGCACACTATTTATGCAGTGACAGTAATGCCAACCAAACTGTAGGAGGAATGAGTTCCTGAGACATTTACAGCCCATCTTAACGTACACGTCTCATAAATGGCACACACGCTCTCTTTAAAGCAAACTTTCACCTTTGGGTGACCAAATGATGTCTTATATGTACATATCTCCCCACCCCAGAAACATGGAATGAGGACACCTTACCTCTATTTTAAATCTGTATGTTGAGTTTATGGTTTTGAAAATTCTATTCTGTTGTAACAGATTATAGAGCCCCAAGACTCTCGGAGGACAGCATATATTGGAAGCCCATCTGTCAGCCTTGCTAGCTTGAAGGCAGCAGAATTCTGAGGGACAATATATGATTCAAGAGTCACCACCAATGGTGGAGTGTGGGTGGGCCAATGATAGCACGATGGTGTTCACACTTGGTCACGATTAGCATGTCCCTTACCTACTGTTTATAGATGTTCGCAATGGCAGATGCACCTCCTTCATAAGAAACATTGGGTGCCATCCTACACGTGCCCCTGGAGAAGTGTCCTAGCCGGAAGGAATACACACAGCCCCACATAAGTCGGTCCAGCTTAGGCCCTCTCCTCTCTCCCTCTTGCCTTCTCCCCATTCCTCTTTCCTTCTCTCTTTCTTCTTCCCTCCCCACTCCCCTCCACCCCCCCATCCACTGTTATAAGTTGAATCATGTCCCTCCCCCCAAATTTCATATGTTGAAGTCCTAACTATCAGTACCTTAGAATGTGACCTTATTTGGGAACACAGTCATTACAGATATAAGGAGTTACTCCTCCAGTATGGCTGATGTCCTTATAAAAAGGGGAAATTTGGACACAGGCACACTCACACAGGAAGACCACCATGTGAGGTGAAGGCAGAGATCCGGCTTTGCTTCTACAAACTAAGGAATATCAAAGATCACCAGTACCACACAGCACCCCCTCACCACCACCCACCTTCCTCTGCCTTGGGAGAACCAGGCCTAGTGATTAGCACCTTCTCCCAACCTGTTCCTTGAGGCTGTCAGGTGGACAAGAATTTCTTAGTTGTAATGAAGGTGGATGCCAGGTGTTAGCCACTCAGGTGGAAGCACAATGCACGTGCCTGCCTTTTTGATATCGTGCTCCTGCTCACAATGGCAAGCTGTAAAAACAAAGAGGAAGGGTCTGTTACGATGTAGGGAGTGTGAATTTGGGGGCAGAGGGACTGGCAAGATTTAAAATTCTGACTGTGCCATTTTCTAGTTACTTCACTTCCCTGAGACATTGCTGCCTTATTGATATATTAGAAATAGTAATAATAATAGTACCTTTGAGGTTGTTGTGAGAACTGAAATGAATACAGGTTGTTTATAGCTGCTTTAATTATTATTATTAATAAACACCTGGTGGGAAATGACTTTAACGGTAGTATGTTGTAGAGAATGATCTTTGGATTTGCTCTCCTAGGCTGAAATACCCTGAGTTCTAACTGTGTGTGTGTGTGTGTGTGTGTGTGTGAGAGAGAGAGAGAGAGAGAGAGAAACTGAGATTAAGTTATACGTAAGTATTGTTCTTTCTTTATGGTTTGTAGGATTTTCCTGCTTTTTTACTTAAAATGTATTTTACAAACAAGAAATTTATTATTTTAAAAGGAAAAATATTTTACTAAGTCTCAAATGAGTAAAACAGGAGTTAGGTTTAGCAGTTGGATAACAGCTGAAAGTTCTTGAGAAAGTTTCCAGTTCTAGGTGATTTTAGGATTTCTTTATATCTTGCTCAAATTCCATGTTTTTAAAAAGATTTTATTTATTTACTTTTAGAGAGGGGTGAAGGGAGGGAGAAAAAGAAGGAGAGAAACATCACCGCGAGAGAGGAACATCGATCAGTTGCTTCTCTTAAGTGGCTTGACCAGGGACCGAACCTGAAACCCAGGCCTGTGCCCTGATGAGGAATTGAACTGGTGACCTTTTGTTTGGGGGACGGCACCCAACCAATCCACACACACGGGCCAGGGCTCAAATTCCATGTTTTTGTAAATGTAGTGGTTTGCATTTCTAATTAATGTTTATGCCTGGTTGGTTTTCACATGCAGTTATATTTAATAAAGAAAAACAAGAATGGATGGAAGAGCAATAAGACGTGGTTGGCCCAGTTCAGAACTGGGACTAGCAGCCCAGGCGACTTAGGGCAGCCAGGCAGGTCACCATGTACAGGCCTGGACTCCCACAGGCCCGGACTCCCACACGGGAAGCGGTGTGAGGAGGGCTGCAAAACCAGACCAGCTGGGTAGGGAGATGTGCACCTTACCTCAGATGTGAGGTGGTCCCACCGAGGGAGAGGGGAAGATCATCAGAGTTGTGTCACCCAGGCAGGATTGTTTTGCTGGCTGTGTGCAGGGACCCTCCCCAGCACTGGCAGGTAGCCAGCCATGGAGGAAGGGGCCCGCTGTGCAGGAAGCCATGGCTGGCGGGTGATTTCTCCATGTTCGGTTTCTACTTTCTTCACAAGGGAGGGAGGTGGCCATCTCCACTGGGCCTGCTATGAGGTCCAAATGCACTAGCAGGGCTTGCCTGTGCCCTTGAGGCGGGAGACGCTGGGAAGGGGTCACCGTGGGGAAGAGACAGATCGCTGTTGTCAATTTTGCCCCCTTGCGCTTGGTGGCCCCCCTTTTTTTGTTTTTGAAAGGAGTTTGGAGGCAAGCTTTGAGTCTTGTTGAAGTGAAGCTGTAAATAGAAGCTCGTGCTAGGCAAAACAAAACAAATACACTCTGCACAAGGCAAAGGGGGGAGGTGCTTCTGTGTATCAGGGGTTTATTTTTATTTTCTAATCTTGTTAGCAACAGAAAAGACTCTGAGGAGCCTCTGATTTAATTGCCTTGCAGGGGCAGTTTATCTGTTGTCTGTGGGACCTCTGGCCAGATATCCAGGGCTCCAAGGGCCTCATCCCTCCCCACCTCCCCCTAGGATGGTTTGGAGAATTCAGCAGAGGCCTAGGAAGGGGTAGGTACTGATGGTCAGGTTCTGCCTCTTTAATGGGATATGGGTTATCCAGCCCGTCCGTTACTGAGGGATGTAGTGCTTTACATCCTGAGGCAGAGTCGGCAATGGGAAGACAGTGGTGAAAGGACGGTAGAAAGAGGACTTGGTACCTGTTGACTCTATTGTGTGGCCGCCCTAGGAGCTTCTCTTCTGAGAGCGCTCCCTGACCCAGTTCAGGGCCCCTCCTCTCTTCCTACGGGAGTGCAGTTTCACACCTCACCAGCAGGGGTCTCACCTGTGTTGCATCCAGGGCTGCAGGCAGGTGGCAGAAACTCCTCTGGGCTCCTCCCCGCCACTGTTTAGAGTCACTGAACTCTGGACCAGTTCCAGCCAAATGAGATTTAGACCCCATTTTGAGGCTTCAAGAGAGGAAGTATGTAATCCCTTGAGAGAGAGAGGGTGTGTTTGGAGCCAACTGGGGCCAAAAGCCTCTTGGGTGTGGGATGGGAGAGCAGAATAAAGCTAAAGCATCTCTCCATCATGAACACCAATGAATGACGCCTTCCACAAAAATTTTATCATTTTTCTCAGGAGGATAATGGCATTTCATTGATTGTTTGATTATCACTTTATTAACCATAACAAACTGGGCATTTTCACATAGAGCCCACAACGAATTTAAAGCATTACTTTTCTATAGGAATCAACACTTAGGAAATTCAAAATCAATAGTTAAATATTAAACATTGTGAAATGCTGCCCAAAATTAATCAGAAATTCTTACACTTGTTAAAATGTAAATACTTTGGGAAAAAGTGAGGCTTTCAGCTTACTAAGAAGTAATGGTAGTAGGGAAGAGAAGGTGGGACAACAGAAGGTGTAACTTTCAATGCTGGTGACAGATGGCAGTGTCACCAGCAAGGGAAAAAGTAAGCCGAGTGCTGCTGAGACTACCTCCCTCGGTTGCCTCATGCCTCACCAACAATGGTAGAATGCCTGCAGGGGCCCCATTGTAGGATCTAGAACTCTCAATGAACCCCCGAACCCAGGGGGTGGTTGAAACAAATCTCCAAATCATTGCTCTGTGGCCTGTGGGTGGCCACAGGGGCGGGCACTTGGCTGGAGCATCTGGGAGGGTCAGCAGTTTCTGGAGGAGTCTACTCTGCTCACACCACAAAGCAGCACAGGGAGCCCCAAGTGGCCTGGCCGCCAAGATGAGCAGGGCCAGCACAGCAGTTACATTGCCTAATTTCCTCTGACTGCTTCTTTTTATAAAAACTGAGTACACCACTCTTGAGCCACTAACCTTTTAAACCTGTGTTGTTAAAGGATGATTTCTTGTTACTGTGTCATAATTTTCTGCCCCATGTAACAGATTTCTCAAACACACATGTCTTTTTTTTAGAGCAGAAATTTAAATAGAGGCCTGTTAAATAATTTTGTGTATGAGCCTCCCTACTGTGGGCTTTGTGTGGCATTTTGCCATTAGGCTCAAATCAAATGCAGTAAAGTTGTTTGTTATCTAGATATGTCTGTGCTTCTCACACTTTGGTAAATATCCCGGGGACCTTTGAGCTTGGGGAGGCCTTGAGGTTCTCCACGTCACAGGTACTGCATCTTCCTGAAGAGTCAGCTTTACTCAAAGATTTAGTAGGGGGGAAATTGATATGTTAACACATGGGTATCGTGTAGGGTAGAATATTAAAGTTTTATAAATCTTTTAGATGAGACACAATTTTACATGCGGGGCACCAGCTGTGTCCCAGGTCCCTGCCATGCTGACCTCTATCTTTTCCCTGGTTGTTTTAGAAGTCCTGGTCTGTATTTTTGTGGTGTTATTTCTTTATCATTCTTATAGTATTATTTTATCATGAGCCAGAGGTATGAGACAAAAGTGAATGGTTATACCTATGAATACAAGAAAAGTAATACAGAGTAGCTCATGGTTCCCAAATGTCATCGCAGCCACATCACAAACACTGAGGGAACCTCTCAAAATACAGGCTCCGAGGACTTCTCCCATGAGGGTTCTGATGTGGTTGATGGGGTGGGGGGCCTCCACATCTGCATTTTAGACATGCACTCGTGGTGATTGTGGCCTGTTGCTAGATTTGGGGGCCAAAGAACAAGGTTGTTCTCACAAGTCTGCAAACTGGTACTCCACAGACCAGGTAGAAGAGTGGGTTTGGTTTTGTTTTGTTTTGGTAGCATGTTTTTGTTAATATTTATTAGTTGCCAACATTTAAAATCAGGGTATTTCATAGCTTTCCTGTAAAAGTCTGGATCATACTGAGGGCCTTGTCTCCACGGCCCATGGCCTGAGCTGAGCAGCCCGTTTCGAAAGCCCCTACTCTCTAGGTCTCCCTGACTTGGGCGACCCTGTATGGCCCAAGCTTCACCTATTCACATCACTGCCCCGCTCTCTGGGCACCGGCGCTTGTGGTCCCTGCTCAGTGAACACGTGGTCGTGCATAACGTTCCTCAGTCATGACTTGGACTGCTGAGTCACAGTGTCCTTTCCCACTGAGCAGCAGCAGGAATCGACTGCTGCCCCCGCTCCCCCTCTCCTGCTCTCAAGGCCTGCACTGGCCTTGCCTCCCACCTGAAATGTGAAACCCTTTAGAGAGAAGGACTTCAACTGAGGAGTTTTGGGGACTCAGAACTGTCGCCTCTGCTTAGTCCTTCTCCTTGTCTTCCATTCGCTTCCCTGTGCTGTTTCTAGAGGCTCATTTTTCTCTCCTGAACCTGCCCTCCCACAAAACACATGCACACACACACACAGATTCTTCACGGCCACCTAATGCGGGGGGCGGCCCACAGCGTCCCTGCCGACCAGTCAGTGTCCAGGGCATGTGCTCCTCCCCTTTCTCTTCGCCATTGGTCCCATTCTAAACTCTAGGTCCCTCTGTGTTTAATGTATGAAATGGAGCCCGGGCGCCATTAGGAGATAGTTTTTAACGGGTTTTTTTCCTTTTATTGTGAAAGAGCTGGCATACATCACTGTGAAAGTTTAAGGTGTACAGCGTAAAGGTTTGATTGACATGTATTGTGAACTGATTACCACAATAGGCTTAGTTACCATCCATCATCTCACATAGATACAAAAACGAGAAAAGAATAACCATGCAAAGGAGATAATTCTTCTGGGGAAATGAGCTCAGAATCCCAAACAAGACTTGTGGAGCCTCATACATTGTTGCCTTTGCTGGGGAGGCTGCGCTGGTTGACGGGGGCATCAGGCACAGTCAGCTGCTGCCACCCCCTTTCCTGCTTCCCTGTGTGATAGTGCGGGGCTCTCACTTAATGCTGGCAGGTCACAGGACGCCACATGGATGGGTCACTGGACCGGATCGCATTGTTTCTCTGTTGTTTTTTTAGTGGCCGAAGTCCTGAGTTATATTTCTCGTGCCTACATTCTTGCCCTTGAGGGCCTCCAGAGGTCTCAAAGAATATGCTGCTTCTCTCATTTACCTGAGTCTAAGTAAAAGTACACAGATTTGAATGTCGATTTTAAAAGCCTGTAAAAGGCAAAGAACATTTTCCTTGTTAAATTTAACCTCCCTCTTGCCTTCTCTGTATTGATTTTCTCTGGACTGAGCATGTGTGACCTAGGCCAGTGATTTTCAACTTTTTCCGTGTTATGGCACACATAAAGTAATTACTAGAACTCTGCAGCACACCAAAAAATATATTTTTTGCCTATTTGACAAAAGACGTAGGGATGATTTTGATTCATTCACACTGGATGGCTGTTATTGTGTTGGCTGTTGTCACTTTTTATTTGACAGTAGAAGGGAAAAGAGGTCAGTGCCCCTGACTAATAGTCAGGTATTGCATGTTTTAAAAATTCTTGCCATGCAGCAGTTGAAAATACCCGACTTAGGCCCACACCCCCGACAACCCCAGAAACGGTGAATACACACGAACACAGGCTGCGGGGACAGGCCGCGTCTCTGTGCTCCTCTTTTCTCGTGGCTAGACGTCCAGATGGCTGGCATCGAAGCCCAGCTGTGGGGCCCTGAGTCCCACCCAGGTCTCACCCTGAGCAGCCTGTCATCTCTGCACAGGACCCCCAACCACCCCTTCCTCCTGCTGTCCACAGCACTGCCAGCTGCTGGCATGAGCCCCGCTGCCCCCGTCAGACCCAGCGTTTCGTTCCTTAGAGACACAAAAGCAAGATCAGAAAACCTTCATCCCAGCCTCACTCTTAGAAACCTGCACAGTCAGGCTTGCCGACACTCCCAATGTTATACTTGTCATCTCAGTGAAGGACCGGGTCTTCTCATTTTCATTCAGAAAACGTGTTAATCGGGAGTACATATTTAACTACCAAATTTAATCGAAATCCAATGAAATGTGTAGAGTACAAAAGGAGTGTCCCTGGGGCTAATTCGTGTTTGAAAATGTTAACTTAAAGCAGATACAAGCTGTATACACTTAAAAAAATTAATAAGAGGGAAGACATTTTTACCAGTCTCGCCATGGCAGTGCCTGGGAGCTGTGCTCACTGCCAGGGGACTCTGTTTTACCAGTGTGACTTGAGCGGCTTTGGTGAAGGCGGCAGTGGGGGGTACAGTGTTTTTTCTCTGCTGCAAATGAATTACGTAGCTTTCGTTCAGTCTGGTGGTTCACGTCTAGGTTCCAAAAGGGCGGCGCTGCCCTGGCAAATGGCCTGGAATGCTCTGGAGATGACGTCGTCGCTACTGGTTGCAACCTCATTGTCATATGCTATGAGGGGCTTCGTGGCTGCCTCACCGAGGCTGGGTAGTGGCTGAGTTCCTCCTGTGCCAGGTACTGGGCTAGGCAGCCGGGATTCAGATATAAACAGACTTGGTCCTTGTGCTCCAGGGACTCATAGCTTACTAGGACAGAGAGGCACACAGGATGGTCATAAACATCACAGTCAAGAAGTGTCCAGGGACCAGAGGAGGGAGGAAGGAGCTTCACCGAGGATGTGGCTTCCGAACTGAGTTTTAATAAAGAGAAGTCTCTGGTGGACAAGAAGGTAGGGGACACTGCAGCCAGCCTAGAGGAGCAGCAGCACAT
This sequence comes from Macrotus californicus, assembly GCA_007922815.1. Taxonomy (NCBI): domain Eukaryota; kingdom Metazoa; phylum Chordata; class Mammalia; order Chiroptera; family Phyllostomidae; genus Macrotus; species Macrotus californicus. The sequence continues at coordinate 57,599 of VMDR010001637.1, forward strand.
GCAGGTGGCACATGCAGGGACTTAGCTACTTTGTTCTGGATGGAGCACAGGGGGAGGCACTGGGAGCAGGGGCAGGGCCAGATCCTGGGGGCAGGGGTGGTCTCATGTGCTGTGCTGAGGAGTTAGAGTTAACTCTATAGACAGTGAGGTGCATGACATCACCCTAATGTCAGGGCAGCAGACTGGATATTTGCCTTCAGGGACTGGGTTTGTACATTGACCCTGTCCTAGCTAAGTCACTGTCTGGTTATCTTGGCAGTCACAATGCCCCCTGTAATCCACTTCTGTTTCATATAGGCCATGCTTTCTGAGACAAGACCCCATGCTAGTTGCAGGCAGGAGATTCAGAGATGAATAGGAAACCAGCCCTGTTCATCTGTCCATCATAGGTCCATGGGCTGGTGGACGAGGGGAGGGATAGACATGGCTGGACCACTCCTTGCAAGGGATGATAGCCTGGGAACAAGGGCAGTGGGGAAATTAATTTGTGATGCAAGGTCTTGGAAGGCTTTATGTAGGAGTTGGAATTTCCACATTCTTCCAGACTTTTCTTTTGATACCTTATTTAGTATCCCCCCCCCACTCCCGCCTTTTTTTTTTTTTTTAGAACAAGTGCTCCCTCCTTTTCTTTTTAATGTTTCTTTTTCTTTTTTTTAAAGTTTGCTGTGTTTGGGAATGGCTCATCTCTCCTTTGTTTCCTCCCCTTCTTCCTGCTCTTCGTGGTGCATGTCTTCCTTTTATTTTTGTTTTCGTTTTTTGTTTTTAACTATAGACTAGCAGACTTTTCTCTCCCCACTCCCATTAGTGCCCAGCAAGAAATAGACCCCAAATATTACCAATGCTACACTTAGACAACAGAAATTTTTCTTAAGAGTCTCTATACTGAACAAGATTTTAGATACAGTTATTACGTTTTAATCATCAAATGGTTATGGTTTTGCTACATTGTGCAAGGAAAGGGGCTTGTGAACCAGCTGATTGTAAGTAACAGATTTCTCTTTCAGCGACCTGACTTGACCTCGGTCTGACAGTGCAGGCCCGCAGTCATAGTCGGTGCTGGGTCGGCAAGCGCTTCAGTGGTGTGTGCTAAATGTGTCTGTCTGTGGTCGGTGGCCCTGGCTGGTGATGGAGGCAGCTGTCCAGCTGTTCCCCCATATGTGAGGCCCTGCACCTTCGCTGAGGTCTGCTTTGTACTTGTGAGGCCAAACAGGTTTATTTCTTTCTCTCTGAGTTTTATGTTAATCTCTCAGGAAGGGAGAAGGAGAGGAGAAAACAGTCCTTCCACAGAAGGTGATTGTTGTTTGAGAAGCTGACCTCTGTCCCACATGTCCTCAGCTCCTGCTCCCGTGGAACATTCCATGTTAATTATACAGTATGCTGCTGCCATCCACAGCTTTGGAAAACAGATACATTCCTCTGGCATCCACAGCCTTGAAAACAGATAAATTGTGATTGCAGAGCAGCCTGTGCTTGAAGCAGTAAGTGAAAAGGAAAGGCCACAGCCTGTGGGGACTTGAGACCTCAAGGTGGCTTGGAGACCGCCAGTCTGAGGGCAGAGAGGCCCATGGAGGGATCTCGTGAGCAGGTGGTTGGGAATGCAGGCGGCGAGCCAGGCTTTCAGCCCATTGATTCTATCTTGACACACAAGGGATCCAGTTCTCGGGTCCCAGAGGGAAGAAGTGGCTCACCTCGGCCCTGAGCTCGGCAGCAGGGCGGTGCAGAGGGTCCCCAGAGACCTTGCCAGTGTCTGCGCCCATGGCTGTTTCTCCACCTCCATTTTTCACTCTGGTGGAATACATATAACGTACAATTTGTCATTTTGGCAGTTTTTAGGCACACAGTCCCTGGCACGAGTTCCATCCACAGTGTTGTGCAACCATCTCCACTATTTCCAAAATATTTCATCACCCAACAGAAACTCCGTACCTGTTCAGCGGTAGCTCCCATTCCCCTTCCTCAGTTCCTGGCCCCCTCTCGTCTACTTTCTGCCTCTATGAATGTGCCCGTTCCAGATGGTTCTTATCAGTGGACACATACAGGATTTGTCTCCTCTGCCACTCTTTGCTGCGGCTCCACCCTGGAGCACACTGTTCAGTCCTAATCCCCCACTCCCACCCCACTGGGGGTCTTAATTCTTCCTCCTTGCTTGTTGCTGAAGTTGTACTCTCCAGGGCCTTTCTTGATTGCCTTCAATGAGCCTGATCTTTCTCGGGCTGGAACGGCTGGTTTGAAGTGCTCCTTCTGTCCCACCTGACTGCTCGGTATGAGGGCATCTGTGCAAGGGTTTCCCTCCGCCCACGCTCCCCTGCCGAGCCAGGAACGGCTGGAGGGAGTGGCAGGGCAGCGTGGCAGATGCTCAGGGGTGCTCATCTTACTGGGGCGTTCACAGGGTGCTCACTGTGCACTGAGGGGCGGTGGGGGTGGCACTGCAATAGGGGGCTCTGCGCCCAGGCTGCCTGTGTTCAAACCCAGGCTTCACCTCTTAGCAGCTGAGTGGCTTTGGCTAAATTTCTTAACCTCTGTAGGCCTCAGGTTCCTCATCTGCGAAATGGGGATAATTGTCATGCCTACCTCACAAGCGTGTGAAGAGTAATTGAGTTTGTGTGTGTAAAGCGCTTACAGCAGTGCTTACATGTGCTGGCACCCACTGCTTTCTAAGTGGGTGCCATTGCCGCTGCCATTGTAACCTACCTCACAGAGTAGTGAGGATGAAATGGGATCGTTCATATAAGTTATTTCGAAACTGGCTGGCATGGAAAAAGCACTTAATAAACGTCAGCTCTGTGTGTGTGCGCACGCATGTGTAGCATTTTTACATCAAGGTCAGCTCAGCACTGAAAACAGCTCCACAGGCCATCTCCAGTTTGAAGCCGCTGCTGCTCTAACATAAGAGACTGGACCACCCCAGGGGCAGAGATAAACTAACCGGCCTGCACATCCTGTTCTTTTGAAGACAAGAACGGAGAAGTAGGAAACCCCGTAAGGTGGGTGCCCAGGGAAGGTCTTACTAGGGATCTAGTCGAGGTAAAAATGGGCGCAGCCTGCACTAGGAGGTGTCGTCTGAGTTCACGGCACAGTTCTAGCAATCTCACATGATTTTCTTTTTAAATATGGAAACAAATCATGTGAATTTGAATTCTTTCTGACCTCGGGCAAAACAGATCTTCACATTCCATTTCAGTTCGGAAGACTGAGGGGGCTTCACTGTTTATGTGGATGCCTACAGTTTCACTCAAGATTCTCATTTTTGTAAACCCACAGAAGAAAAGTTATCCTCTATGAAAACCAAGCTTTACAAAACTCGCCTCTGGGCCCTGGTTTTAATTGCCAGTTAAAATAAACCTCGCCCTGCCAGTGTGGCTCAGTTGGTGGGAGTATCGTCCCATAAACTGAAAGGTCATGGGTCGATTCCCTGTCCCAGCACATACCTAGGTTACAGGTTCCATCCCCCACTGGGGCACGTATAGGAGGCAAGCAATCGATCTCTCTCCCCCGCCTCCCCCTCCCTCTCCCTCCCTCTCCCTCTCTTTCCCTCTCTCTCCCCCACCTCCCTCTCTCCCTCCCTCCCACTCCCTCTCTTTCCCCACCTCTCTAAAAGTCAATAAGCATGACCCCAGTGAGGACTAAAAAAACAGAAAGACAGAAAGAAACCTCAACCTTACTTGTTAAATAGCATTTGGAATGTTACCAGGCTGAGGAGAAGGGCTGGGATTGGAGAAGCAATGGCTTCCTTCCAAATTTGTACCTCTTTCTGAAGAAAGGAGGGTGCAGAACCAGCTGGGAAGTTGGACTTGTTTCCGAAGGCAGAGGAAATACATGTATGTATATGAATGCGTGCATGTGCATATGTTGGGGGAACACACTGTGGGAACAGAGCGTGGTTCCTGGGGATCTCAGTATCTGTCCCACTCAGAGCCCCCTGAGCTCTGTCTGCGTCACCATTACTTACAGTGCTCCTTCTCTGGCTCCATGTGTCCCTTCGTGCCGGATGTGGACTGGGACCATGCCAGAGGTGTCCCCCAATCTCCCCTAGGTGGCCCCAGGCTCAGCAGGTACCCACTACAAGTATGGTGAAAGAGCATAACTTTCTGATTAAGGGCAAGGGGGTTTACTTTATTATGTGTGTGGGGGGGGCGAGGAAGACGACAGTGCAGACTGGCTGTCGATAAATGCCTGCTGAAGATGGATTGGCCATCAGTCTAATTCTCCTCTGGCCTTTGCTTTAGATTCTAGAAGCAACACTGCTATATATCATGTATTGAGCTGGGTCCCCTGAGCCCCTAGCCTCTCTCTCGGAACAAGCAAGACCCTCTCTGTAGCTGCTTGCGTACCTACAGGCTAAGGAAAGGGGCAGAGAAGGGAAGGTTTTGATAAGTGGTTTTTTCCAGACTGGTAATGCAGCTACTAAAAGCACTTCGCTTTCTTCCCTTGAGCTGCTGACCTTCATTGAGAATCGGACTCACCAAGTGGGAACACCCGGTTCCCTTCAGCGAAGGATGCCTCGGCCAACAATCAGGAGGCCGCAGAGCTTGAGGCCTCACCCAGGGCTCTCCAGGCTGGCTGCTACCTGTAGGCCCTTGCTCTGTTGTGTCTCCTTCCACATGCTAGCAGGTGTCCTTGCTCATGCACAAGCACCCAGGTAACACAGTGACTTGAGGAATTGCCTGTCAGCATGACCCGAACGACCCCTTGCCCCAGCAACACGTGCGTAAGCACTCAGAACTAGATGGAGACCCTTGGTCTAAAAGGCAGGCCTTCAGGTGCCCCTCCCTGCCCCTGAGTGACCATATGGGGCACAGGTTCTGTGCTACACTCAGGACCTCACAGCAGAAAGAAGGAAGGAATACTCATCACCTGTCACCTGCTATGCACCATGGGGTTCTGTGTTTCTCTAGCAGTACCTCTCTTCTGAGAGGTATCACATTCCCTGCTATTCCAGGGAGAAAATCAAAGTAAAAGGAAGAGGAATTGCATCTGCGAGTGCCCACTACTTCAGGGACTGTCTGCTGCTTCAGGGACTGTCCAGCACCACCTCCCTCATGACATCCTCACGGCAGTCTTCTGAGGTGTCATGGTTGGTTCCGGAGGAGCCAGCACCAGGATGTGGTTCGACTGACTCAGAGTCCTCCCTCTTCCTCTACTACCCTCCTGGTACTTAAAGTGTGACCTTGGACCACAGCACCGCATCACCTGAGCGCTTATCAGAAATTCGGAATCCTGCCCCTCCCAACTGTGGGGTGCACAGTGAAGCTGGAGAAGCACTGCCATTCACCGCACAGCTGTTAGGTAAGCGAAGCCTGAGAGGGGAAGTAGAGGAAGAGCAGGGTTAGCTGAGGAAACCTTCCTGGAGATGGACTTGAGCAGAGTCACACAGGAGCATCAAGTCTGTGCAGAGAGGGCCCCTGACGGTGCAGCCTTGTGGTTCCTGCCCGTGAGGAAGAACAGACATCATGGAGATGGCGTGATTGACACTTGCACAGTCCCCACACATCCAGAGACACGGCTACCTGGAGGGGTGGTTAGCTTGGAGCTCGCTCAGTGAGACATTTGTGCAATACCTGGGATGCCCTTCTGAGGAGAACAGGTATGAAGCTTGAAGGGCTTAGCTTGGTTAAAATTTCCCAAGATCTGACAGGGAGTCTGGCTCTGAACAAGGTATGGGGATGAGTCAGCCAGTCACATTCTGTGGCAGCAGCCCTGCGCATTTGTGTGTGGACAGAATGAGCCCCAAGGAGGCCTGGTGGGGCCACTCTTGGTCTGTGTGCCTGTGGGCAGGTGTTTGTAGATGCTGGGCAAGGAGCCAGGTGACTGAGGAGGTGGAGGCCCCAATAGGAGTGGGACGTGTAGAGGACGCTGGTGGGCCAGGGGCATGGATGCAGGTTTGAACCCAGTGCTGGTCCCCCTGCTCTCCTCAGAGGATTTCTTTCTTTTCTCCTTTGCCTCTTTCCCAAGGTGTGCCCACAGCCAAGATTTTTTCTTGCTTTTCCTTGAGCTGAGACTTAGTTGGAAACCTGTGGCCTCTCCAACAAGATGACCCTTGGTCTTCACATGGGGCAGAGAGCAGAGCAGCTAGGAGCCCCACACCCTTGGAGGCACCAGGATTTGTGGGGTGAAGGCCTCCATGGGCATGGGAGGGCGAAGACAGAGCCTCGTTACTTTGGATGTGGTCCCAGTCACAGCCCCTCTCCCACGGCAGTCCAGCAGCTGAACTGCCGTGGGAGAGGGGCTGAGAGAGGGCGGCCAGGAGCCCGTGGGGAGGAAGGGCCACCCCCTGAACAGCCAGCAGTTCCAGGAGGGTGGCTCCAGGACTAGTGCCAGCACAGCCACTGTTATTTCAGACTCTAGTTCTTTTCTTCAGGTAGTGCTTCGGACTGGCATCTACTTTTAATGCCAATTTTGACCTGCTTTTTAAATTCCATTCTTCACGTTCACTCAAACCCCAGTTGGTCATTCTGGGTAAGCCCAGGCCCCAGAACTCCGCCCCACGGAGAGCTAGAAGTCACAGGCCCGGTGTGCAGTGGGCCGGATTTTCTCTTTGACAATGTTCTGCCAGCTCCAGGCAGCCGCGGGTTTGCCTGTGTGGACACCTGAATAGAGTGCTAGGTGAGGAAAAGGGAGAGAGGAGTTCTGATTCTTTTCTGCCTTTACACGGAGCCCCTGAGGCATGGCAGGGATCCTGGTGAACTGTCTGGAGGGCATGGAGAATAGACTTGAGCAGAACGGATCCAAGGAGGGACTTGGGGATACGTTTCCAGATTGCAGGGGACAACCGGCATGACATGGCAGGGAGGCAGAGGAAGAGCTCTGGGGCACCTCACCAGAAGTGAGGGGAGGGTGGCCACCATCTGGAAGGAGCAGGGGAGAGACAGGTTTGCTCCAAGTCATCTGGAAAGAAGGTGGCATCTGAATGGGCCACGCAGGCCAGCATCTCACCGCTGTCCCCTTCCCCATCTTCCCAGCCCGGTCCTGTGTTTGGAGAAAGGACCACAGAACCACAGCATATCTGAGCTGGGAAGGCCGCCTTGTTGCACAGGTGGGTGAATGAGGCCCTGATGGGTGAGTGGCCTGGCCCGTGTCCCTGCGTAAGTCAGGGATAACAATTAAAGCAGCTGTTGCCCCCTATGCCATTTCTAGAGCGCTCAAGATAGAAACCCTGGCTTGGACCTCCTTACCCTCCTGCGTCCCCCATATCCATCAGTCCTCAGGTCCAGTCCTCTGCTGTTTCCCGGCGGCTGCACTTCCCCGCACCCTCAGCACCACCCTGCTCCCCTGGTCACTGCAGCAGCCTCCTGCCTGTCTTGCTGCTCCTAGCCCCACTTCCTCCAAGCCTTGCTACTCTAGCCAGTGACCTTCCTCACACAGGAGCTGCCTTGCTGTAACCCCTTTGTTATTCTCAGCCTCAAGGCCAGCCTCCCTGCCCTCCCTCACAGGACCCTTCCCAGTCTGACCCCTGCCCACTGCCCATCTCATCTTCAACAGTACTGGGCTCTCTCTCATTGCCACTTCCACTCTTCACCTGCCTAACTCTTCACACCTGGACTTAGGTACCACTTTCTCCAGGAAGCCTTCCTGGAAGCCCCCAAGACTGCGTGAGGAGTCTCTTTTGGGGTCTCAAGGCTCCCCGCTGTTGTGCCATCCCATCTCTTGTTGCCTGGAATCCTGATTGCTTATTGTCTGGTCCGCATGTACCCCACCCGCTTCCTGACTCTGAGCTCCATGAGGGTAGGAATCATAGTTGTCTTTCTTATTTATTATTGTCTCCTGGGGCCTAGAATGGTATCTAGCATGGCAGGTTTTTACTAATTATTTCTTGAATTAATAATTGTGCCAGGCTCTCCCCTGGCACTTGGCATACAGAGTCTTATGTAAGCCTTATAAGAGCCATGATAAAACATCTCATTCTTTCGGTTTTACAGATGAGCACAACTCAGAGTTAAGTCACTAGCTGTAGTCCCCACCTCTAGAAGGTGCAACCCAGAGGGAGCTCAGGCCAGACTCCTCAGCCCCTCTCTTATCTGCTGTGCTTGTCCATTGGAATTGCACAGACCCTCCCCGGCAGGTCTGTAATCTCTGCTGAGAACCCCGGCATGCCTAAAGTCCAAGAAGGAGCCTCAGTCCAGCACTGAGGCTCAGAGGAGCAGCTGAGATTCCAGGCCACCATTGAGGAGTTGCTTATTCTCTGAACCAGGCTCTGCTAAAGCCCTGGTAACGTCGCCCCTCAGTCCAGCCCAGCACGACTGTGATCTGAGCTGGCCTGTCAGGAGGACAGTTTGCTTGTGAATTTTTTCCCCTTCTTAACAAGAGAGAAAAAAAGCAAAGACAGCACAATGGCTTGCCTAGCTGTGAGGCTTCAGGGTGTACAGTGCAGTGTAGTCAGCTGTGTGGGGACGCCAGGCGGCTGGGGCAAGCTGGACGTTCAGGGGGGCTGGAGGCCAGGCACACCTTGCTCAGGTATGTTCTGTTTATATAAATGACCTCTAACGCAGCTGCCCCTGTGCATTGGCCCTGGGCAGCCCTGGAGTAAGGAGAGGCTTAAAATGTCAAGAAGGGTTTCTCTGGTTGGGGCAGCGTGGAGTTTAGGAGGTGTGTGCATGCAGCACAGGAAATGCAGGTGACGGAGGCGACTGCCTTGGGGCTAGCCCAAGGTGGAGGGATGCTAGCCGACACAGCTGTCATGGGGCCTCTTTCCTGTGCTGTGCTTAGTGCTCACAGCAGCTGTGTCAACACTGCAGCCCAAGGGTAAGACTCTCAGAGGCCTGGGCACACAAACCAGCCCCTGCTGGAACAGTCACAGTGAGCCCGAGGGTCACAGTGGTCTCGCTGCATCCATCCTAGGCTCTGCCAGGTTGTCCTCACACACGGATTGCGGCTCACAAAAACGCTCGCCACATATGGTGGGGCTTTGTGGATACCTGGACATGGGTTTTCAAAACAAAAGCAAGTAACTGAAAGAAAAATCCACGTTGTATTCACACACTGGTACTAATTTAAAGAGACATTAATTATTGCAGTTCGGTGATCACTCTGGACCTAGAACAATAGGCTTTCAGAACAAGAAAGGATTCTAGGGCTGATTAATCTATGTAACAGGTAGAGAAACTGAGGCCCTGGGAAGAGAAGTGACTTGTCCCAGATTGCCCTGGTGGTGTGTGCAGAGCCAGGTGACCTGGGTTCAGGGCCCCTGCCTACCATAGACAAAGTGGGGAGCGTGTGTGTTCACCGCAGAGAATCCGCACTGAACGCGACGTGTATCCACAGCTTCTGTCATCTCCTCTGACTGTGTTGAGCGTTTTACCTGTGTCGTCTCATAACACCCCCCTGACAACCCGTACCCACACAGGGAGCCTGAAGTACAGAGAGCATTAGTGCCTTTTCCTGGGCAGTAGGCAGAGGGCCAGGATTTGAACCCAGACTGTCTGCCTCCAGAATCTGCACCCTTTTAACCTCATCGCACAGCAGTACGTTTTTCACGGAGTGGGAAACTAATACACACCTGCCTCCCAGCCCTGCCTCCCCCTGCACCTCAGACTGATTGCTAGTCCCTGGGGATGAAAGGTGGCAGAGCTGAGCCCTCCCTCCTAGCATGTTAAACATGCTGCTTCATGGAAGCATTTCCCCAGGACCCCCCTCCCCCAAGGACCACAACAAAGTGAGAAGGTGCAGCAAGCATTAACATAAAATTCATATAAAGTCTGCAAGTGGCTGTGCTCCCTATTTTGTGGCCATTTTCAGGATAAAATGATACCATTGCTACTCCTATGGTTTTACATCTCTTTATAAAAATAATAGAAATACTTTTTTCTTTGGATTACATTCTTTGGGCCAGCAGCATCAGCTTTACCTGAGAGCTTGTCAGGAATGCAGCATCTGAATGAGAATCTGCATTTTAACAAGATCCCAGGTGAGTGCCTTGCACCTGGGTCTGAGAAGTGCAGCTGCCCAGGACAGGCTCCCGAGAGGCAGGGCGTGTGTCTGACCCATTGCTGTCTGCCCACGGTGCCTGGCTCGGCGCCTGGCACGAGGATGATCCTCAGTGTTTGTGTCAGTGTGGCAATTGCTCTGTCTTACCTTTGACTGAGACCCAAGCCACAGACGTGTAGGGCAGCGAACAGGGCAGACGATGGTAAGGTCGGCTCAGATGGAGTGTTAGGGCTCACGGTGTGTTTTCTGGGCTTGCGAAGTGACACTTGTTTCTGCAGCTCGGTTGCCTTTGTGCCCGGTCAGCCATGCCCAGATAGTCTCTCCAAGGTGCCTCTCCTGGTTGGAGCACCCCTCCTCTGAGGGTGAAGGGCATGGGCTGGATGGGTTGAGCTTTATCCCTGACCCAAGGTTAAATTCCGCACATTCCCCTCCCCGGCACCCTTACCACACACGCCTGTGTTCTGCTCGCTGTCCCGGAAAGCACCCGGCATGCGTCCTGGGCACTTCCCTAGGTGTGCCCTGGTACCAAGAGGCTGTTGGGGTCAATGAGCCAATTCTGAAGGTGACTCCCTGTGGCTTTGTCTTCACCCTGATGAAAGTCCCCCTCTCAGCCTCATTTCAGGGAAAGGGCAGGACTGTGGAGTGGAGCTGAGGTCTGGCCACATGGGCCAGGCCAGTGGCATGTGGGTCCTCACCAGCCCAGCCTCCTGCCTCAGGGACCTGTGGTCTCTTGGTTGGGTCCCAGGGCTGCCCCCAGATTTGAGCTGCTCCCTAGCAGTGCTATACAAGCCCCCGTACTTGGAAGCCAGGGGGTCTTCCAGGGCCGGCACTAGGAAGGACATGGTCCAGAGGGCTGTGGCCACCGCTGGATCAGGTTACCTTCTGGGCTCCTTCATCGCCAACCTTTGTCACACTGGCATCTCACCACAGATGTGCATTTCTGGGCTGGGAGACCAGCTTTTCTGCTGTGCCTTCTCTGTCCTCACCTAGAGTGAAACTGGGTTCCCTCCCGTGAAGGCCCCGTGGCTCCAACTCACAGGGCCCAGGACACATTCTTTCCTGACTGCCTCTCTGAACTATTGCCCCACCACCTTCATTCAGCTCTCTAAATTTCTGCCATCTGATTTGACAGCCTCTTACTCCTTTCGTCCTTCATTCTTCTTTAATCAATTCATTCATCCTTCCATTTGGAACTTAACAGTTCTTGAGGGCCCGCTGTGAATCGAATGTCCACACTAGGCCCTGAAGACACAGAGATGAGTAAGACGCATTCCAGCTGTCGTTCACAGGGTTTTCTGACTCCACTCGCATCCTCAATCCTGGGGCAAATCCTTTTACTCATCTTTTATTGATTCCTTATTACATTTCCCAGGGGCCCTTATATCCTATTTTTATTTCTCAACCTTATTTGTGCCCCGGTCTCTCTCTCTCCATAGATGGCTTTACCTTTACCTTCCCTAGATTTGGAGTTCACCCACCCCGAGCTGTTTCCACATTCCTAACCCCCACCCAGAACCTTCTGTCGTCCTCTAGTCTCATGAGCCCCAGGACTTCCCTCTTCTTGGCACACCCCTCCGCCTGGCTCCTGGGGCCTTGCTTTGTGTCTCACCTATCTCACCTCCGCACTGCCCTCACCTTTGATGTCGGGATAATACCGTATTCTGCTATGTATAATGCGCACCCACATTTTCAGCCCAAACTTTCAGGGAAAAAAATCTTTCATTTTAATTTTTTAATTGAACTTCTTATTTATTTATATTTAGAAACAAAACATTGTATTCCAGGGTATTTTGCATACAGATATCCTTATTGCTTTCTAGAGTTACACTTTTAACGCATAAGCATAGATAAAAGAATTAAAAACATTTATATAGATACAGAATTAGTACTACCCATGTATAATGTGCATCCTTATTTTTCCCTGAAAAATTTAGGCAAAAAGTGCACATTATACATGGCAAAATGTGGCAGTACTTCATTTGTTTCTAACAAACCTCTAATGAGTTAGTACATTAAGGACCTGGTGCGTACTAAGTGCTCACTACATATCAGCCATTTTCATGGTTCTGATTCCTCTGAGTTCCCACCCTGCTGTTCACTCTGCATTCCTTCTCTCTTTTCTCTGTCCTCTGTCACCCACAGTCCTTTTCTCAGCATAGAGATGTGCTTTAGCAATCCCTCTGCCCACTCTTGGCTGCAAGATACCACCTGCCTTCCTTGTCTCTGTTTCCTCCTGTGCATGTGGTCCATAGTGCTAAGTGTCCAGCCTCGTAGTTTCCATCGCTCACTTTCTTAGAGGTGTCGGTCACCTCCTGCAGCATTTCCAAGTTCTCACCCTTTGCAGCTTTCAGCACTGTCCCACTCTCCCGTGTGGTGTGGTGCAGGGCAAGGGGCAGGGCAGAAGCCAGGGGACCATCTAGACTACCAAGAGGTAGCCCCGGAAATCCCCAAGGGGCTGAGAGTGGGCTGAAGGGCAGGACATTGTGGCCAGAGTGGCTTCATCCCAGTTCCCTATCACTGGAACAGAGTGCCTTCTGATAGCAAGGTTCATAGGGGGAGAACTGAGTGGCTAGCTCAAGTGGGATTTGGAGAGCTCTGAGGCCAAGTTGAGGCCCTTATTATGGTCATTGGAATTATAGAGGATGCCCCTAGGGATGGAGCAGAGAGGAAGAGGGGATGGGTGGTGGGCAGAGGTGATGAACAAGCACTCAAGGGGCTAGCCAGACTGATGATAAGGGTCTGATGGGTGCAGGGGGACAGCTCTGGAAGTGTGGAGAGGCAGTATATGTCCCTGGGGGCCAGGAGGAGAGGTGACAGGATGATCCCCACTTGGTGAAATGAGGGACTGAGGTACTCAGGGCTGTCTGGGTTGTCATTCCATCCAGATAAGTGTTCAGATGAGAAGCAGAGGATGGGCAGTTGGTGCCAGTAAGAGAGCTCGGAGGATAACATCTGGGGAAAGAAGGCCTAGAGACCCACTGGATTGGATGGGGATAAGGGGGTGGGGAGACCACTGAGGGGACTTCGGGTACCTGGGTCACAGAACTATAGGACCAGAGGTTGGAGGGGGCACAGAGGGCGTGCAGATGCAGCTGGAGGTGTGTGTGGATCTGTGGGGTTCCCACATGGATCTGTGGGGTTCCCACAGCAGACACAAGGCCCACAGCTTGATTCTGTACTGGCCACTCAGGTTGTCAGTGTGGGGACAGGTGGCTGGGCTACTCCAAGGTCCTCCATCTTTCCTGGCTCCTCTTCTAACATCTCCCAAATATTGGAACTCTCCAGAATTCCGTTGTACCCACTCTGACCTGTACCCACCTACCTGCAGGGCTTTTCCACATTGCTGCTGTTCTTTTTGCCGGCACCTGTTCAAGACTGACCGGGTCATTCCTCTTTCTTCCACCCAGCCTTGCTGTGGCCATTAGTGGCCCCTGTCCCTGTAGTAAGCCCCTCTGAGCTCTGTCCATCTGGTTGTTCCCTCCAATGCATCTTCCTCTACCATCTCTGTCCTTTGTTCTTTCCCAGTTTTGTCCCACGAGGCCCTTCAGGGCTCACCCCAGTTCAGCACACTGGGGAGCTGGTTGTGGGACTGAGTGATGGGGAACTCCCAGCCCCACCCAACAGTGTCCACAACTCTGGGGCAGCAGGTATGGGAGGAAGCTCACGTGGCTGAGATGTCCAGGCAAGCTGGGCTGGAGGAACAGCAGGCTGAGTGACATACCTCTTCCCTGGGTATATGAGAAGGGGACTGACAGCTTAGAGAAGGGCACCACACCTGTCCTGAGGGCACAGGGTGCAGCCTCTGGGTTCTGGCTGTGCCGTACCGTGGGAGGCCTCAGGATGATCGATAGCCCTTCTAATGGGCAGTGGAGAAAGCGGAGACTGTGGGGGCATTTGGCGGGCCAGCAGGTTGCAGAGTTGGCAGGGCTACCCTGTGGCAGGTCAGAGGCCTTGCCCACAGGGATGGCCCACTGTGATTCCAGTGCTGTCCCAGGGTTTACAGTCTCACAGAGATGGATTGGTCGTAGCTGGTGCAGCTTTGGAAAGCAGACAAGCTATGTGGGTCACCTTTACTCTTCTAGACTCCCTGAAGCAGAAAACCATGTCAAAACAGAAACCTCCGTAAGCCAGTTGGATGAGGGCTGGTCTGGGAGGAACCACCACACCCTGAGAGGAGCCTGGGCAGGGAGGGGCTTTTGACCTTCTGTGGCTGGGCATCCATGGTGACAGTTAGGGCCACTCCTCACGGGTATGGCACTGGGCAGGGCCTGTGCATGCATTTGCTCCTAGAGTCTGTTACCACTGCTGTGGGAACCTGGAGGAGCCACATGGATCTCCAGCTGGACCTGCAGGCCCCCTGTGCCCCCTCTGACAGGGGGTGTCTCATCTCCATCCCTGTGTCATTGCCGAGCACTCCAGGCCCTGAGAGGCCCAGTGGCTCACAGAGCTGGTCCTCAGCCCAGGCCTCCGGGCTCCAGATGCAGGCCCCCTGCTCCCACTGTTGGTGCATTGGGTCTCATCTCCTCGCTAGACCACCCATTTCCTAAGGGCATGCTCCACTTGCTGTTCCCACATTTCTGAACTCCTCTGCTCTTCCCTTCAGCCTGAATGTACAGCCACCAACACCCACTTCCTTCTGCCACCCTCCTGTGCAGAGGAGTCCCAGCCCTCCATGACTGTCTGCCTCAGCCCGCTGTGGGCAGCAGGGGCCAGATAATTTGCCCAGAGCAGTTCTGAACCACACTGATGTCCTCTGAGCTCCAACAGTGAGATCACAGGTGAAGATGAGCTGTAACATTTCCCTCCATCTCCATTGTTGGAGAGTGTCATGGGATGAATTGTGCCCCCCCACCCCTACCCCACCATCCATATGTGGAAGTCCTAACCCCTATTGCCTCACAATGTGACCTTATTTGGAAGTAGGGTTGTAACAGTTGTCACTAGTTAAGATGAGGCCATACTGGAGTAGGCTGGGCCCCTAATCCACTACCTGATTGTATCTTTATAAAAGGGGGTGACTGGGACACAGACACCCAAACAGGGAGAATGCCCTGTGAAGATGAAGGCAGAGACTGGGATTTTGCTTCCACAGGGAGTGCCAAAGGTTGCCAACAAAGCACCCGGAGCTTGGGAGAGGTGTGCAGTGACTGTCCCTCACAGCCCTCAGAAGCAGCCAGCCCTGCTGGCACCTTGATCTCAGACTCCCAGCGTCCAGAACTGTAAGAGAATAAATTTATGCTGTTTAAGGCACCCAATTTGTGGTACCTTGTCATGGAGCCCTAGAAAACTAATGTGGAGAGCTCGGTCTTGTAAGCAAAAATGAATAGGCCATTGTACAGGTCATAACAGAGTCAGTCGGCTCTCTCGAAAGCTTGGCTCACGTAGAGGCTACCCCAGTGCACAGTCATGACCTTTCTCCCAAGCCAGAGGCTCCCTCCCACATGGCATAGTTTTTAAAAACACAGATTTTGGAAACATATGCTCAGCTCTGAACTCCTTTCTCCCTCCCCCTCCTCCCTGGACCTTCCTCAGTTCATCTCACTTCCATGAACCCACACTGTCTCAGGCTGGGGTGGGCTATGCACAGATGCCAGGCGTTTACAAAGCAGGAGGCTTCACAGCCTCTGGGCTGGGAGGGAGAGAGGGGTGGGCAGGAGGTCCTGATGCTGGTTTCTGCTGGAGTGGAGGGGTGGGGAAGAGGGCCTCGAGGTGACCCCCGCAGTGTGCCTCCCCCTGGGGTCTCTGTTGGATATCGGAACCCTGGCAGTCCTCTCATGTCCTGCCAGGCAGCCTGCTTCCTGCACCAAGGATCGCCTCCCGTCTGCCCCATGCCCTCTCAGCCTATGAAGCAGAAGGCCCTGCCTCAGACCCCCATTTGCCCTCCCCTCCCGGTTCTGGGCCAGTCATGGTTTGGACACTCAGCTGCTGACCTGGAACCAGGGTTGCTGTTTGAAAGCATAGCACAGGTTTCTCACGAGGTTCTGTGAACAAGGTGCACGCACACCTGCCACCTGCTTTATTTCTCTCCTGTTACCCCAAGCAAGGCCCCTGCTGGTCATCTGAGTGCCCGGCTCCTATTCTAGTGGCAATGCATTGAGCTTAGAGGAGGTAGTCCCTGCCAGATCGGAAAGCACCAACTTGATGCCTCCTGAAAGGCTGTCACTGTTGGAGTGGCACTGGGACCTGCCACGGGGCCTGCTTTGGGGGTGGGAGGGAACAGTTGCCTTCTCTGAGCAGAGACATTTGTGGGAACGCACACATCACAGGCCTGTGATCGTGGGGTTGCCCTGTCCATTGTGGGGCTATGGGCAGGGCAGTTTCTGAGCCTCAGCTTTCCTTTCTGTAAGATGGGAATGTGGACTATGAATCTGTAAGTGTCTGTAGGCTGGTAAGCTGTGGTCCTATGAGGGGCTTCTCATGGTCCTGCCACTAATACCCTGTGTAACTTTGGGAATACTTCTTAGCCTCTCTGTCCAGCAGAGCTAGAGATCTAAGTCTGCTTCAGGCCTTGCAAACAAGAGATCCTAATAAGGGTCAGTTTTTTTGGTGTTTGGTTTTTATCCTCATCCTAGGACATTTTTTTTCATTGCTTCTAGAGAGAGAACGTCAGTGTGAGGGAGAAGCATTGGTCAGTTGCCTCCTGTACTTGTCTGGCCTGGGGATCGAACCCACATCCTAGATATGTGACCTGACTGGGAACTGAACATATACTCTTTCAGTTACAGAAGGATGCTCCAACCAACTGAGCCACACCAGCCAGGGCAATGAGGGTCAGTTTTGACTCTTGGAACATTCTACAGATTTGCGGCAGCCCCATAATTCCAGGCAGGCCATGCCCTCTCCACTTTGACACCACAGGGCCGTGGTTCTCCAAAGAACTGAAGAGTCAGCACCCGTCTCACAGAACTTCGGCCTCAGCCCCCGTGGGACCGTGACTCAGTCATTACTCTGAAACCAGCCCCACATCACCCAGAACTGTCCCCAGGTCACCTCACAGGCCCTGGGGTGGATGGGACGCTGGCCTGCTGCCGAGCATTGCTCTTCACTTCTAGCCTTTCCTCTCGAAGGACTGGAAAACGAGGTCCCTTCCAAGTCAAACAAGAGCTCTCTGGGGCTGGTACGTGAGCACGGGGCAGAAGGGAAATGCGTTTCCTGACTCCGCCTTCGCTGATTAGAAGGCTTCCAGGCGGTGTGCTTCCTCCGGGCGGAGGCCTAGCCTTGCTTGCTCATTAGTGACTTCGCACTGAACTCAGAGGAAGGCTGCAGAGCTGAGCCCACCGTGAGGAGACAATGCTGTGTATCCGGTGTCTTCCTAAATCTCAGGCCTGAAACGGCCTTCTTTGCCTGAGAACCTACAGCTTGAACTCAGCCTGAGTCAGCACAGGCTTCTGGAAGTTTGCTGGGGAAACTTGTGCAGCTGCCCACTCTCGCCGTGTGTCCCCATCCTTACTTCTTCCTCTTAGAGGTGAGCAGAAAACTGTGAGTCTTAGGAGCTGAGGAAAGCCAACCCAGGAGAGAAAACCATGAAGAGACAGGGAAGGCAAAGGGCCTCTGGGCTGGGGCAGTGGGAGGAGAAAGGGATTATTCACAGCAATGAATGTTATTTTCTGGAGAAAGTGAGCTTTAGATTCTCTGGCCAGGGTCTCGAGTTGGGAGACTTGTTGGAGTGACCTCGGCAATGGTCATCAGGGAAAGACCTGAGGAAATGACTTTGCTTTCCAAAATTATTTCAAATACCCCTTCCAATGGGTTTTCTTCATGAAGACTAGTTTGCTGGTTTTTAATAGTCTTTTTTATGATTATTAGTTAGGACATACTCGATGTGAAACATTTAGAAAAGTCACCACTCCTAACTGGAAGAATGGGCTTGAGGGTTTTTCATTTGTGCTTTCCCAATAAGCCTCCCCGACTTCTGGGTAGACCTAACGTTTACAAGGGACCATCCACCTGCATGGGGGCTTGTTTCTCAGTTGAAGCTATTTCTAAAGGGGAAGAAGCCTTTCCCCTGTAGTGTCGGTCTTCAGATAGCCATGGAGGACGGGACAAATCCATGCACAGGACCAAATCCGGACAGTCAGGGAGGGTGGCACCACTGGGGTGTGAGGGTGGGCAGTTGAACAGAGAAGCTTCTGGAAGCTCCAGGACTCAGAACCAGATACTGCATTCATACAGAGGCCTCCTGCAGCCTCAGGACGTGCCATGCCAGGGCCCTGTGAATATGCAGGGTCTGGCTCAAATTACGCCCCTTTTTATTATACAATATTTTATTACAAAATCATAAGCGTGTAATTCTGTAACATTTCAATATCACACTCAAGTTCATGATATGACATTTTAGGTGAAATGTTCAAATTAAAGCTCTAGATTATTACACTCATACTATTACCCTACCAGCCACACTAAGGCAGGCCTTACTTCTGCCAGACCCTGTACATGGTAGCTCCAGGCCCTGTGAGGAAGTCAAAGGTCTGGGCACTCTCTGACCTGCTTCAGGGTGGCTCTTTGAGTCTGACCCCTGAATCAGCAAAGTGCCAGCAGCAGTGGCATAATCTGATGGCCTGGTCCCCAGCGCCCCTGGCCTCAGGATGTGCCAGCAAAATTCAGAAAAAAAGATTGAAATCTAAATACTGCTCCTTGGAACATCAGCCCGTGGAATGTGAGGCAAAGATGAAAGAAACTTCCCAATCAGAAGCCCTGGATTCGAGTTTGGGCCCTGCCCCTGACAAATTGAGGACCCCTGTGCCCTCCCCATTCAGATACAGCACAGTCCTGTGCTGCCAGGAGAAGGAGCTGAGGGAGAGAAAATAGGAGGGCTCCACGACTCTCACCTTTCCAGGGAGGTGAGAAATTAATGGACCCCCTTGTTGGGCAGTTTCACAGGGGACCAGAGCCCCTGACTGGAGCTCTAATCCCTCCGCCTCCCTCCCTGTGTCATTCTTTCTGCCTCCAGGCTGTCGAATTTCCTCCACAGGAACCAGCTGACATGGAGGCCAGAGAACCCCACCATTCCTCTAAAAAGAATGCTTTTTAAAGCTTCCTCTAAAAAGCTTCCTCTAGAAGCTGCTCTCTTTTTCTACGTTCATTTTGGGGTAGTCAGAGTGCTTTGAACAAGGGGCACCCTGGAAATGATCTTGTACTTAGAGAATCGTTGGATTATTTTTCAGGCTGTGTTTCTGCTTCAGCATTTCTCATTTCCTGTCCTTCCTTTGCTTCACCTTACAAATCATAATGTGCTGATGTCCCAGACCTGGTTCTTTCTGGCTGTTCGGTACAAAATGCGTCTGGGTCCTGAGTGGTGGTACCAGGCATTACATTTCCCAAAGAGGCACCTGGGTTATGGTTTCTGCCTAGAAGGATGTTCTGTCCTTTCTCTGCCTCTGGCGCCCCTCTCCTGGGCCTGTTGAGTTCAGGGTCAGGTCACACTTGCATAGGCCGAGCAGATCTGGGGAGCCTCCCTGCTGAGGTTGGTAAGAGTGCCTGAGGCTGCAGTGGCCTCTTTGCTCCCCAGCGTGCTCTACAGTCGGATCCCTTCTGAGCGCCCTCCCTAGCAGTGGGCGATTGCAGGTCTTGTCTCTGCAGCCGCAACTTTGTGTCCTGACATTTTCCTGCCCCTCATTCCAGCCAGCATTGAAGGTCACGTAGCCTGAGCCACACTGACCTTGTGTCATTCCTTGTCAGTCACTTTTTTGTCCCTGGGTCCCTGCCATCCGGGCCACCGTATGAAGTTGTGGACAAAGCAGAGGCAGGCGATGGTGGTCCTGGGAGACCTCACAGACCTGGAGAGGCTGACTTGACCCCACACCTCCTACCACCTGGTTCTCTGGGAAGGAAGAGAAACCTGGGGGAGGTACAAAAGCATGGTGGGTTCAATGGCTTGTGAGGTGTCGGGGGTGGGGGGGGGTTCCCCAGGTGCTACTCTGCCTCTCCACTGCTGTCTTTGCAGCCCTGGCCTCCCCTCCTGGTGACTGCAGCCCCTTGGCAGTGGTGGCCCCTCCCCCAGCCGGAGGGTTCCAGCTCAAACAATGCACCGATGTTGTGGTGGCCCAGGTCTGTTTGGTAGAATTCTGGCTGGTTTGCAACCGGGAGCTGATATTAACCATGTGGAAGGAATAGGGTAAGATGAACAGAGTTGCCAGAGCACATTGCAGCCCCTCTGCGATCCCATCAGTCAGGCTTTGTGGCCAGAAAGCCTCCAGCATCTCAGTTGGCTTGGGAAGCTTATTTTTGCCAAGGTTTTTATCACTAAGCAGGCGCCAGAGCACTGCTGCACTCACAGTTCAGTCATGGCCAAGTTCAAACAACGAGCCTGTGTGTCCCATGGGTGGGAATGTCCAAAGGGAGTGCCTTCCCCTCGCCAGGATCAAACTGCCGGCGCCCTTTGTGATATGCGAGACCTCAAGGACTCTCCATCCTCAAACTTGGAAACGTGGTGGAGCAGGAAAAGGGTCCATCATGGCCCACCTGGGCCAGGTCTCTGGTTCTCCTTTCATGGGTCCATGCACTTTACTACACAGATCCCGTCCTGTGACTGGTTGGGGGAACCATGGCTAGGGGAGACCAGGGGGTGTCACTTCAGGCTGGCAGCAGAGCTGGTTGTGCCAGGATGTGCTCCCCACCCTATGATTCTCAGGGAAGGGGTGAAGCAGGTAAAAACAGGTGAGATATAGTCTGACGCAGAGCACTGTCCTGCCCCACTCCTGACCTTGCCCATGACAAAGGGCTCTCTGTCCTTGCTCCAAGTCTCTGACCCCTCTACTGAGACTGCATCTCTGTGGATGTGGAGCCTGGGGCTCTGCCCCTCCCACTGCCCCCCCCTTTGCGGCACACAGGGGCCTGATGTTGCGGAGGTTGGAGAACAGAATAGCCGGTGCTCTAACCATGTCACCCCAGGGAGATTCTGAATCTGTCTCCACTTCTCCTAGTGGAGTAGCGGAACTAGAAGGCTCCCCCTGGGGCTAACATTCCATGAACTGTGGGTCTAGACTGGATTTCTAATCCACCTAGAGAGAAATTGAAATCGAAGTGACAGTCCCTCTAAAGTAGCTCCTGATTTTCACCTGACCCATGGGTATGAGTCCTGAGCTGTTTCAAGCCTCCAAGGCAGAAAATTTTGTTTTAGGGTGCATATAGCTTCCTACGCCTTTGCCAGATCACCATTTGGAGTTGTTTCCCCTCCCTTCTCTCTCTCCTCTCCTTTTCAAGATCACAGACAACGACAAGAGGGTAGAAAGTTCCACCTGGATTGTTACCATGGACTCTGGAGCCAGGTGCCTGGATTTAGTCCCTGCTTGTGCTGCTTAACTGGTCACATGTCTTTGGGCAAGTTACTGAGCCTCCCTGTACATCAGTTTCCTCAGCTGTGAAGTGATTGTCATCTCACAGAGCACCCATCTCATAGGGGTGTTGTGATCTAGTGCAGGGCTGGTACATCCTGAGTCTGTGCACATGTTAGTGATGACAATGAAGTGATTCTGTGGTAGGTAGCAGAGGATGGTGGGAAGAATATGAGACTCGGAGACCTGGGTCCAGATCCCAGCTCTGCCACTTGCCTGTGATTATGGTACCAGATTCTGAACCTCAGCACGTCTCTGTTTTCATAGCTGTAAAACTGGGCTAAAATCACATCTCCTGCCAGGGCACTTGTGAGACCCAGGGGAACAGGGCCGGCAAACTGTTTCACCCCACAAACCGAGCTAAGTCTGTTCTCTTTCCCCTTCCCAGGCACACATTCTGGCAGTTCCGCCACGAGAACCCCAAGACCCGGGTTGGGGACCCGCCCCCCGAGGGGCTACCTGGCTTCAACAGTGGGGTGATGCTGCTGAACCTGGAGGCCATGCGCCAGTCCCCACTCTACAGCCGCCTGCTGGAACCAGCACAGGTGCAGCAGCTGGCCGACAAGTACCACTTCCGAGGCCACCTCGGGGACCAGGACTTCTTCACCATGATCGGCATGGAACATCCCGAGCTCTTCCATGTGCTGGACTGTACCTGGAACCGGCAGCTTTGCACCTGGTGGAGGGACCACGGCTACAGTGATGTCTTTGAGGCCTACTTCCGGTGCGAGGGCCACATCAGGATCTACCACGGGAACTGTAACACCCCTATCCCAGAGGACTAGGTACATTCTCACTTGCATGCCCTTGGGCCTCTGGATCTGGGGAAAGGCAAGAAAGGAGTGACTCTGAGGCCCCAGGTGGTATCTGAACCCTTGAGAGACACTGCAGGGATGTCCTTTGTGATCAGGTGCTGCAGCTCTCCCACCCTGTGGGTCGCTGTCCTGAGGCTACCCAGTGATGACTGGCCTGCATATTGCTGGTGCTTGGGGACTTTTCCCTCCAGGGGAACAGGCATCATAAAAGGCAAGCACAGAGACATCTCCCAGTGGGCTAGGAAGCAGGCGTTTGAGAGAAGAAAGGACAGAAAACTGTGCCCTTTGACTTTAGCCCCCAAAGAATGGAAATCCTTTTAAGAACCAGCCTTTCTTGGACCAAATATAAATTTATTTTAAACCGATAGGCTTCCATTTTGAGAGAAAGAACAAACAGAGCTTCTGCAGCTCCCAAGTGAGCCCTGAACCAGTGAGCCAGGGTTTTAACAGCTGCCCCAGGTGTTAAACGTCCCAATGAAGGCCACCCTTCCACATGTGCTCACTCCCGTGATGCTCAGGTTGCCTGCTGCAGGTGGGAAGATCGCTGCCTCTTTAGGGAGGACCTTCAGTGCCGGCCATGGCTCTCATCACAAAACTGGCCTCATTACTGTCACCTTCACACGTCTTACCTCCCAGCGGCATCACAGAACCTCATTATCCCTTATTCATCCAAGCAGCTCCAGGTGACCAGACTGTGCTCGGAAATCAAACCTGTCATCAAAAACAAAGGTTGGCCACCCTCATACAATGGCATTTTCTGGACTGGGAAGCCTCCTTCCAAAGAGGAGCCCAGCTATGCTCAAGTATGACCATGTGGCTCAGACAGGCTGTCGCTCTTAGACTTATAAAGCATTCTAGTCTGTCTAAAAAAAATCACGCTCCTGACTTTCTCATGGCACCATGTCAGACCTGCACCTTCAAAGAAATGAGGATATTTTTAAAGTTGTTCTTTTAATGAGTTCTCTTGTAAGTAAGCTGCAAACAGGAAGCCCCTAGGGCTTCATTTTGTAGAGTCCAGCTGAAGTCCTTGAGGAAGAAATATTGGATTTTTCATCTTATTTTCTTTCATTTACTTTTTTCTTTCTTTTTATCATGAGTGAGAATGGCTAATAAATAATCGTGGAGAACACAGTGATTCCTGTTGTTTGTGCTGTGATCGCAGTTTTCCATTACACAACAGCTCTGAATCGCGAGTGTGATCAGTGTCACTCACCTCCCTGTCCATGCAACCCGCCGAGTGAGCAGGTCTCTGAGGACTAGGGCAGAGCCTGTCTGGGAGGCACGGGCAGCGCGGTGGTGTTCCGTGGGGTTCACATCAAGAATCATTTTCCTCTCAGTATCGACAGGCCCTGCTGCTCCTGGGAGCAAAGAGAGCCCCGCCCTTTCCCCTCTCCTTACCCCAGACGGTCCTCTTACTTTTCTCCCCCAGCTCTCAGCTCTGACGGATTGGTCTGTTTTCTTAGACACTTGATTTCCTATTTATAACTGCCAGTCATTGAATTTCTGCAGTGTACCAAGCACTGCACTGAGGGATGTACGCACACTATCGATAGTACTAATGAATACCTCATGAAGGTAATTAAAATCCTAATTTACTGTAAGAAAATAATGAGCAATATGGACAGAGAGTCATTGTTTGTCATAGCATTTTTTATAATCAAAAAAGCTGGAACAACCTAAAATGTTGAATAGGGAACAGGATAAATAATGAATGTTACATCCATATCATGGAAAAAATCATATTTCTGAAGAATATTCAATGTATTGGGAAACGCTTATAATATGCTATTAAGTAAAGAATGGAAAATATAGATTATATGTGCAATATGTTCCTAATTTTAAAGTCACATTTATGTGTGTAAGTATATATATACACATACGTATGTGCACATATAAACAGAGAGAGCCTGCTCTGCTATATTTTATTAAACTCTTTAAAAAAATGGGTTTCAAATACCATGTTTTTTATTTTTTTATTTTATTTTATTTTTCTTTTAAAAAAACATTTTATTTATTTATTTTTAGAGAGAGGGAAGGGAGGGAGAAAGAAAGGGGAGAAACACCAATGTGTGGTTGCCTCTCACGTGGCCCCCACCTGGGACCCGGCCTGCAGCCCAGGCATGTGTCCTGACTGGGAATCGAACTGGCGACCCTCTGGTTCACAGCCCTCACTCAGTTCACTGAGCTGCACCAGCCAGGGCTCAAATACAATGTTTTTAAAACCCAGTTATTTCAATGGGAAAAAAGTGGATAAAATGCAAGAGCATTTTAGACTCAATAACAAAGGTATGTTTTTCTGCAGTAATTTCAATAATTAAAGTGTTTCTATAGCTATGAGTGTCTTTTATTGCAAGGGGAAAAAATAAACTGGTTGATCAAAATGCACAAAAGCCAAACAAAATCTGTTTATTTACTTTTGAGATCACCAGCTCAGGAGCTTTCCCCTCCTCTGTCATCAGTGGCCTTGGCCTTACAACTCCACAGTAAAAACAAAATAACTCAACAGGAAATTCCATCAGACCCACAAAGCCGCCGTGTGTTGCTGTGCTGTACCACGAGCAGCTTTCTGACAGCTCCCGCAAGGCCGGGTCCTGATGGGGACCCTGTTATAATCAGTGCAGCACAAACAGAATGAATTGTGCTGTGTTTAATGTGCCTTGCAGAAGCTTCCACTGTAGAGCATGTGCCTGTAGGAATGAGCAGAGCAGAAGTCTGAAAAGAGAACATTTCTGGGTAGCAGGATTAAGGTACTTTTGATCTTCACCTGTATTTACTTCTATATTTTCCATAGTGAATATTAATTATTTTTATAATAAACAATAAATGCTGTAAAATTTTAGCCACCCCCTCCCCCCTATTGCAGGTAAGTATCACCCTGGCCTCTTCACAGCTCATGGCTGGCCTTGGTTACCATCACCCATAAGAAAACAATCCCGGCTAAGGAGGCTCTGGGTTTTCAACTTTCACTACAGATGCCCTACTTCTCTAAATAAAAGAGACCTAATAATAGCATCTCCAGACTCTGCTTTCATTTCTGATACCATCATCTTTTGTGTGTACACAAATAATAATGGCGTTTGGAAAGCTCACAGGCTTGTAGACAAGATTTATTCTTGTATATGTGTCAAAACCAAACCACTGCATCCCGTTCAGGAGCATCTTACCAAGCCAGAGTGGTGTGCTGGCTCAGGGGGCCCCCAACCTAGAGCATGCCGGGAGTTGGTGGGTTAAGGGAGCAAGTGCAGCTGTGACCCAGCACCTGCTCTTATTAAAGGCCAGACTTCTGCTCCTTCTAAGACCTCCTGGCCTCCTGGCTCAATATGGGAGGCCCAGAGACTGGGCTGAATGTGAGTTTGGCAGGGCCTGCAGAGATTTCTGGGAAAGCAGGGTGGTGAGGTAGAGAGAACCATGCACCTCTAAGACAGAGGCCTGGCGTTGAATCCACGTTCTGCCCTCCCTACTTGGGCAATCAGACAAGCAAGGTCTCCCCTTCCCCATTTGTGGACAGATAATAAGGATTCACTCAAAAGAGTGTGGGAAACTTCCCGGAAAAGAGGGCATAAGGGCCTGGGAAGCTGAGAAATAGTTACACAGATACAAGGAAATTCTTAAAATTACTCCCTAAAACATTCTTTTTTAAAAGTTAAATTTATTGAGGTAACAGTGGTTGATAACATGTAAGTTTCATGTGTGCACTCTGTAATACATCATCTGTGTGCTCCACTGTGGGCTCACCACCCCAAGTCTGGTCTCCTTCCATCGCCATGTACTTGACCCCCTTCACTCTCTTCACCCTCCCCCACCCCCTTCCTCTGCGCCGACCACCATATTGCTGTCTGTGTCTGTGAGTTTGTTTAAAGCATTCTTTTAAAAAATGAATTGGTTAATACAATTATATAGGGTTCAGGTATACAATTCTATATCATCTGTATGTATATTATATTGTGTATTTACTACCCCCAAGTCAAGTCTCCTTCCATCACCAGTTATTCCCTCCTTACCCCCTCCTACCTCACTCATCCCCTTTCCATCTGGTGATCACCATACTGTTGTCTGTGTCCAAAACATTCTTTTAAAATGGCAGCCATTTGGGGTGTATCAAACCGTTGGTGGCATATCCCTAAGCCCAGACGCTTGCTTGTAGGCTGTCCTGCTATGTGGTCATTTGCACATTGACCTCGCCGTGTCCTTAAGGGCAGAGACCTTGCCGGTGTCCCCTCTGCATGTCCTCCAGGACCCACTCAGGCTGGGCCCAGTGCAGGGGCCGCAGGGTGAGGAGAATGGTGTCCCCTGGGTGCTTGGGCTGGTCTGTTGTTTGGTATGGGATGTGGTGAAGCCAGAAGGTCCCAGTGCTTCCCTCCAGCCTTTTCCCTCCACTTCATTCTCACCATTATTTTTAACCTCAGGCACAATGGGTTGAGGACACGACCCTCCTCAACCCATGACCCATCCACCACCACTCCCAGGCAGGACCGCCTCATCTTATTTATTCATTCCCATTTATCACTATACCTCACTCCTGTCCCCCATTACACATGATTGTAGTCTGCTAACTACACGACTTCGTGTTCTTTCAGAATGACATTGTTTTGTATATATGCGTTTTGATTTGAGTAACTCTTAGGATATTCTCATGTGCTTTCATTCAGCACTGTGTTTTTCAGGTCCTTCCCTGCTGTTACACACACAGAACTGCCGCCCTTACTCTGCGGTGTGCTCTGCCACAGTTTCCCTGGCCTCGCCCACATTGACGGAAACCCACATAACCTGCCACCCACCTACTCACCCCACCCCACCCTCCACACAAGTGACCTTGCCATAAAGGCCCTTGTCCTCGGTCCTTATGGACCTGCTCAGAATTTGTGTTGCACATCCAGGAACTGAACTGCAGGATCATGAGATTTGCAGATACCCACAGTCCCCCCGGGTGGTGCCGGTTGCTCCCCAGGGCAGTCGCCCTCTCCCCACTTTCACCAGCACGAGCCCTCACTTTCTCTGCACGACTGTTCTCAGGTTCACACGGGTCTGCAGTGACACACACGTGGTCCTGTGATCATAGTGTTCTCCAAAATGGGTGACCCAGTCAGAGCTGCTCTGTGTGAGCGGTGTCACGGTGCCTTGGGCAAAGGCTGGACGGGAAGACAGCAGCCCTGGGTTCTGGTCCTGGCCTCACTGTATGGCCTTGGCCAGGAGGCACTGCTCTACAAGAATGGGAGAGTTCAGCTGGCTCCTGGCCCCGCTGCCCTCCCAGAACGACTGTGATAGTAGGTAAGATGACCCATAGGAAAGTACTTACAAGGCCCTAGACGTGCCCTTGCTCCCTTGCACTGCAGCCCATCCCCAGTGCCACGGGCACTGTCAGAGTGGATGCTGCCAGCTTCCCTCCATGGAAGCTCTGTGGCCAGCCCAAGTCCTGCCCAGCAGCGTGTCCTAGCCCTCTGGCCCCACACCCAAGCTGCCCCAAGGGCAGTACCCAGAGTTTCCCCATTACGGCATCCTGCCCTCTCTCAGGAAGGCCTCCCCGCTCACACCCCAGGCAGCCACCCCTCTGACTCTCATGCAGCCTGAGCCAGGCACTGCTCAAAGCAGAGAATGCCTTTACAACATGCACAGAGGTGAGACTGAGAGCCTCCGCTGGCCGTGTGTAGAATTTCCGTGCATGTAGAGCCTGCTGTCAGCGACGTAGTAATCTTCTGTTCGAGCAGCAGTCTGAGCCAGAAAGTGGCAGAAATGCCAATAATCTTCCGAGGCTAAGTAAACACGTGCTCTGAAAAATTTAAGTCCTTGTTCACGGTTATGGGCAGGTAGCTTCACGATAAACTTGGGTCCATCTCATCCTGTCTCACCTCTCAGAAAAACTAACCTCTCTAATCCAGGAAGCCGTGACAACCCTCCCTCCAGGCATCCCTTTTGGCTGCCTCTGTGGTCTCTCCCCTCCTGCTTGCCTTCCCTGGCCCAGCCTCCTCCCCCAGGGATCCCCAGGATCCTCCTGCCATCCCCCACAATTTGAAATTTCCCAGTTGAGACTCCCACCATCGCACCTTGGGCCAAAACCACTGTGTGTACGATCCCATACCACTCTCTGCTTCTCCCCACTGGGCTTCTGCTGTCCCAGAAAGCAGGCTCTGAGATGGAGATTGACATCAGGGCGCTTCCTGGGAAATATCCTGTGGGAGAGGAAGGAGTAGGGATGGGCAGGGAGAAGCTGAGCTATAGGAGGAGAGCAGGCCAGGCCAGGAAGAAGCTAAGCAGGGAGGCAGTCATGACAAAGGCCCTAGCCAGTCCCACACGGAACTCTAGAGCTGGGTTACCCTGCAGAGAAGCCCTGGTTGGAGCATGGGAGCAGGGCCTTCACTTCATGAGCCATCAGTGAGGGGAGGAGCCCCTTGGGGATGCCCTTAGCTCTGAGCCCTCAGCGGCCAGCACTCCTGGGGGAATGAAGCCCCATCCTGAAGGGGGTTCTGGGCAGTACACCAGAGTGTTCACTGCGGAGGTCCTGTCCCTACAGGCCCAGCTGCCCAAAGCCCTCCTGCATCTTCCTCCTTGGCTTTCCTCTGAACTACTCTGTTTTTCTGTCATCCTGGGGCATTTCCTGATTCAGATCTGCCCCAGTCCAGATTTCCTTCTCCCAGAGGACATTGCCCTGCTGTTACAGCTCAGCATGCCCCACAGTGCCAGGCCAGTCCCAGCGGCAACCAGGGAAGATTAACTGCTGTTTGTAGGGAGCAAGGCCTTATCTCCTGTCCCTTCCCTCTGGACTCAAAAGCCAACCTGCCTCTGCTTTCCAAGATCTACACATGGCCCAGGGCACATCAACAACCTGTAGGTTGCTACTTGATAGAAGGGACCAGGACCTCAGCCACCTCGGCAGACAAGTGAGGTGCTCCCCAAAGACCAAGAGCCCCACCAGACACAAGGGACATCTGCTCTTGCAGGGATGAGGTCAAAACTGTGAGCCAACACTGAGGTTACCTACTGCTTACTGTGAGGAAGAGACAGAGGAATTCGGTGTAGAGAGCACAGGCTTTGGAGGAAGGGGACCCAAGCTGACACCCAGCTATGACACTGTTCATTTGTGCATGCCATAGGTAGTTACCAAGCACCTGCTGTGGGCTGCATTCTATGGTCACAGTGGTGAAAAGGATGGGTCAGTCCCCACTCCGGTCTCACTGCTGTGGGTACATACTCTGAGAGGGACCATAGGTGCCTGTTGAGGCATATGCTCGATCCAGAATGGGGGTTAGGGGTACCTCCTGTTGGATGGGACAGTAACCCCAAGTGTACCCCTGGTAAGAGAGCACAGCTGTGCAGTTGAAGAACACATTTGACCTCTCGGAGCCTCCCATTGATGCCCACCTGCTGGCCATTGTGAGGACTAAGTGACAGATTATAGGTAACATGTTCTCTGGCCCCCAACTCATGGGCTGGAGTTTCAACTCATGGTGGTGGCTATCACTACGATACATACAGGAAGCTACCCTTTTCTGGGGATGAAGAAATTCCCTGAGCTCTGTGGATGAGCATGAGCTAAGGACTCTGTTCCATTCAGCATGTCCATGTTCGTACAGCATGGATATGCTGGGCAAAGGGATGAGTCATGTCCCAGGCAGACCGGTGCAAGAGTTCATCATGCTACTCAGAATGGCCCACAATTTAAAGCTTATGAATTGTTTATTTCTGGAATTTTACATTTAGTATTTTCTGGAACACATTGACCGGGGCTAACTGAAACCGTGGAAAGCAACACTGCAGATAAGGGGATGCCTGCTGCACACCATGCTCTTGGGAACTACTGTAAGTGAGAACCATGCCCACACCTTCAGTAGAGAAGAGAAATGGTACCAGGGGATTTGGGGAGCAAGAGGGAGGAGTGGAGACAGGCCCAGAGGTGCCCGCCCCACAGCATCCCAGTGAGGGCCACAGGAGGAAGGACGGGTAAGCACGGGGCCCAGAGGAGGACTTAGCATCAGGGCAGATTCAGAGGAAATGGGTGGGGCCCAGAAGTAGCCACCCACGGTAGGAATGCTCCCTCTGTGTCGCCGTTGAATGAATACACTGTGTTCACGTTCGTTGTCTCGTCAACTTAATGAATTCCAGGGACTTGACAGCCCCATGTCAATTATTTTGCCCATAAAATTCCCAGAGGATGCCCTCAAATGTTCTGTATGCTCCATGGGGCTTAGGTGGATGCCCCTGAAGTGCAGGGAGAGTGGGAAAGGGATGCTTAGAGAGGCAGTAAGCTCCGTGTCACTGGAGGTGTGCCAGCAGGGACTGCGCAGCCTCTCGTGAGAGGACATGAGATGAAAGTTGGGCAACAAATGGAAACTCAGATGGCCTGATCCTGATAACTGATTCTGGATTTCCAAGCCAATTTGCTGTCTTTCCCCCACAACTAACCCCGTTGGAAAACATTTACTCTGTGTACCCGAATATTTTCAGGTGCCAGTTCTAGAGGCTCTGCCTACTGCTGGGAGGGAGGCTGCTCTCTAAACAAGGGTCTTATGAGAATCCCATCCATGTTCTCACCACTCCCCCCACTCCCTTTCCGTGTGGTGATCTGAGGTTCCTAGGAGAAGCCCTGCAGAAGACCACACTGAGCACCCCACGAGCAGAAGGACACGAGAGGGAGGGAGATGGCTTGGGGAAGGGGCACTGGGTGGAGTCTGACTGGAAAGGAGGCATAATGTGGCCGATGGGAACCACACTGCTGTAGAGGTTTCATTCACATGCTGCTCAGTTCCCATGTCAAACCACACACATGAGCTGAAACTCTGATGCAGGAGGGGATTGGCAAAAGGAGGATTAGAAAGCAAAAGACAATACCTTTTAAAAAAATATTATAGTTGACATTTTTAAAAAGATTAATGACCTTAGCAAAATGGTGAAGGAAGTGTCCTGACCCAACTAACAGAACATTTACCAGTGCCAGAGGTTCTTGCTCTGATTTCTTTTTCTTTCTAAAGATTTTATTTATTTATTTTTGGAGAGAGGGGAAGGGGGAAGAAAGAAAGGGAGAGAAACGTTAATGTGTGGTTGCCTCTCATGTGCCCCTTACTAGGGACCTGGCCCACAACCCAGGCATGTGCCCTGCCTGGGAATCGAACCAGCGACCCTTTGGTTCACAGGCCAGCACTCATTCCACTGAGCCACACCATCCAGGGCCATGATTTTAAATGTAAATAATAAATACTCCAAATGCTCTTGACTGTAGTTGAGTGAGTCCATGAAGGCCTGGGAAACATGTGACACCATGCTGGCCTAAGCCCTCTCTGGTTCAGCGTGCGAGCCTGGGCCACCTTACTCCCTGCTGGGCCAGCACAGGAGCCCTGCAGGTTGGGGGGGTCAAACTGCTATACAGACACTCCCCGGTTGCTTCTTGCTGGGTCCTTTTAGTCTGAAATAAGGGCATTAAACCCAGTTACCCTCACCCCTCCCCAGTCCCCTTTTCACTTCCAGTTCCTCTTGGGATACGTGGGAGGAGGTGAGGGAAGCAGTGAAATGGGATCAATTCTGTGTGTGTTCGGAGGACTTCACGGTTCATAAATAAGTACTCGTGAGGGTCTGCACTTTCACCACCTCCTTTAGGCTTAGCTGTGTGTACACCACCCCCCACCGAAGGAAAGGAAAGGAATTATCATTCCCATTTTACAGATTTGCTTACGCTTGCTTAATTCACAAACGGTACAACTGACACGACAGCAAAGGACGTCTGGCTTCCAACTGTTCTGTCACTCAGCAAGTCCTAACTGGGTTCCTACTGTGTGTCAAACACTGTTCTAGGCCCTGGGAATCTAGCAGTAGAAAAATAAATAAGCGAGATCCTCTTATAGTGGTGAGGGGTAGGAAGAGCCATTTGATAAATAGTTAATAATAGTTAATAAATGGAATGAATGGCCCAGAAGGCCTCTCTAAGTAGGTGGCAGTGGAACCAGGAACTGAACAACGAGCAGGAGGCAGCCATGTGAAATCTGGGGGGAGAGGATTTCAGACAAAGGGAGCAGCAAGGGCAAAGGCACCAAGAAAAAAAAAACCAGACTTGTTAGGACTGCCAGAGGCCAGTGCGGCTGAGGACAGAAGGGAGGGCAAGGGGAGGAGGTGGGGCCAGAGAGAAGGGCCACATTGTGCGGCTCCATCAGCCACGGGAAGGAGTTGAGGTGTTATCCTAAGTGTGACGGAGAATTGGCTCAGGGAAGTGACATGATCTGGTCACTGTGTGGAGAGTACATTGGAGGGGGCAGGAGTGTCAGGAGGAAGGCCAGTAGGACGTGGCAAAAAGGTGACGTTGGCTTGAGTTGGTGGTGGATGAAGGGGCAACGAGAAGTGGAAAAGCAGGATCTACCCTGAAGGGAGGCCTCCAGGCCTCGCCGAGGGATGGGGCTGCGGGCAGGCTGGGGATGAGTGAAAGAGGTGGGTCGAGGCTCTCCCACGTGCTTTTGGCTCGAGTAAGTTGGTGGGTGCCTCAATTAAGATCGAGAAGACTTGGAGAGAAGCCATTTCTTTTTACAGGAGCAGAAATCATGTCCTGTCGATGACGAATGAGAGATGTCTATTAAACAACCAAGTCTAGATCTCAAATGTGCTGTTGGAGTTCAGGGAAGAGGTGGGTTATGGGCTGTCAATCTGAGAGATATGTGGTTTCAAGATGACTAAGCGAGGACACGTTGCCTCTCCTTCTTCTCTTGAAAATCACCCCAAAACAAAAGAAAACCAAAGCCAAAAATAAAACTTGAAGTCTGATGAAGTGAGATGTCTACAACCCCACATATGGAGATGGGGAGTAGACGGAGGAATGACAAATGATTTAGCAGAGAGGAGAAAGCCCCCGTCTAAGGGTACAGGCAGGGAGGGAGCTGGTCTACCTTGCAGGACTCCTGTGAGGGACAGCAGTGGGGACACTAAATAGAAAGGTGGGAGTGAGGCCAGGGAAATGGGGGCTGGAAACAGGGAGGGGACTTTTAAAGCCTGTGCAAGGAGAAGTGGCCCCCACCCAGATCATAGCACTGAGCACTGCAGGGGACTGGAACTTCATTCTTTGGATAAAATGAAGCAGGAAAGTATGAAAGCGGGGAGGACAGTGATGGAACCGTGACCAAAAAGAACAGACTGAGCGAGAATTTGCGCCCTGTGAGGTGGGTCTGCCCCAGTCTCTTCCCCGGCCAGCTCCAGACCCCGCAGCCAGGCTTCTTGGGCCGGCATTCAAAGAAGGAACCTTCTAGTCTCTGGAGAAACTGAACTGCTGTGAAATACCTGTAGCTACTGACATGTGAGAGTCTTAAATGAACATATGGCAGGCCACTTGATCACCCTACAAGGAAGCTCAGAGTTTTCTGTAGCATTTGGACACAAAGTCACAGTCAAGTTTCCTCAAATACTTGAGAGCCTCCCACACAAAAGACAGAGACCAAAACAAATAATCAGAAAAAAAAGGGCATCTAAAAGGAGCAGACATAATACCCAGAGATAAAGAAAATGTCTAAATAAAGTATATCCTCAGAAAGATGAGACAGTACTGCATCTGTGAAACACAAACTAAAGCCATAAAAAAGGAACATTCAGAGAGTATAAAATATTCTTGGAAATTAGAAATAATAGCTGAAATAAAAAAGTTAATAACAGGGTTGGATAATAAATTTGGGAAAATCTTCAGAAAGTGGGGAAAAAAAAACAAAGATGGAAAACAAGAAAGAAAAAAAATTTTAAATCAGCTCATTTGAAAAGGTTCAGTAGTTCTAGAAAAAGAGACCAGAGAAAGCACTAGGGAGGGAGGCTATTACCAAAGAAATACAATAAGAAGCCTAAGAAAACATAAGAAATATGTGAGTTTAAGTTCTCAGAACTGGAGGACATAGTGCCCAGTCCCATGAATGCAAGAAGCCTAAGTCAGTGCAATGAAAATGAAATTTAAGAGTGACAGAAATAAAGAGAAAATCCTAACAACTTCCAGTCCAGCGTGAGGATAAAACAAAGACATTTTCAGACACACAAAATCTCAGAACATCTGCCTCCCATGCATCTTTTCTCAGGAAGCTTTTGGAGGAAAATCACCACAGGGAAGGGGTGAAGCAAGAAAGGGTAGTGCCCCACATCCAGGCAGTGGGAGATGGGGACATCCAATCAAACCCAGGAGGGAAGGGGCGCTGGCCACACGGCACACCTGGACAGCAGCTGTGCAGTTTGGAGCAGCAGGTCAGAGGATCCTGGAGGGAAAATGGAACACACAGAGTTAGTGACACCTTTGACCGAAACGCTGTATTGACAGCCTTAGGGGGTGTAGGAAGATCTCGCCACAGAGTGAAAGAAAAGTATAACATTTCCCTGTAATCATTTTCATTTGATTAAGGGAAAAAAAACATACTCACTTGGCCCATAAATGAATAATATTATTGTAATCATATCAATATAATACTACTGAAAACAGACATATATATTAATGGAGCAGGACAGAGAGCCCAGAAATTAGCCCACACTTTTATAGTCAATTAAATATTTGACAAGGAAGGCAAGAATGTACAGTGGGGTAAAGACAGTCTATTCCATAAATGGTGTTGGAAAAATTGGACAGATATATGCAAAAAAATAAAACTAGACCATCTACTTACACAATATACAAGAATAAACTCAAAATGGATTAAAGACTTAAATGTAAGACTCAAAACCATAAAAATCCTAGAAGAAAACATAGACAGAAAATTCTCTGACATTTCTCTTAGTAATATTTTTTCTAATATATCTCTTTTAGCAAGGGAAACAAAAGAAAAAATAAACAAATGGGACTACATCAAACTAAAAAGCTTTTGCACAGCAAAGGAAACCATCAACAAAAATGAAAAGATAACCCAGTGAATGGGAGAACATATTCACCAATGATACATCCAAAATTTATAAAGAACTCACACTACTCAACACCAAAAACAAACAATCCAATTAAAAAATGGGCGAAGGACCTGAACAGACACTTCTCCAAAGAGGACATACAGATGGCCAATAGACATATGAAAAGATGCTCAATGTCACTAATCATCAGAGAAATGCAAATTAATGAGATATATATCACCTCACACGTGTCAGAATGACTATCATCAATAAATCAACAAACAATGAGTGTTGGAGTGGATGTGGAGAAAAGGGAACCCTCATGCACTGTTGCTGGGAGTGAAGATTGGTACAGTCATTGCAGAAGGCAGTATGGAGTTACTTTAAAAAACTAAAAATGGAACTGCTTTATGACCCAGTGATTCCACTTCTGGGATATATCCTAAGAATCCTGATTCTTAGTGTTGATGAGGAGGTGGAGAAAAAAGGAACTTACTGCAATGTTGGAGTGATTGCAGCTTGGTGCAGCCACTGTGGAGTTTCCTCAAAGGATTACAGATGGAACTGCTTTATGAGCCAGGAATCCTACTTCTGGGAATATATTTGAAGAAACCCGAAACACTAATTTGAAAGGATGTAAGCACCCCTATGTTCATCAC
Source organism: Macrotus californicus (assembly GCA_007922815.1). Classification (NCBI taxonomy): domain Eukaryota; kingdom Metazoa; phylum Chordata; class Mammalia; order Chiroptera; family Phyllostomidae; genus Macrotus; species Macrotus californicus. Next base: position 93,140 of record VMDR010001637.1, read on the forward strand.
AGTTGCCAAGATTTACAATCGCCAAGATTTGGAAGCAGCCCAAGTTCCCATCAGCAGATGAGTGGATAAAAAAGCTATAGTACATTTACACAAGGGAATACTACTCAGGCATGAAAAAGGAGGAAAACTTACCTTTTGTGACAGCATGGATGGAACTGGAGGGTATTATGCCAAGTGAAATAAGTCAGTTGGAGAAAGACAAATACCATGTAATTTCACTTATATGTGGACTCTAATGAACAAAATAAACTAACAAACAAAACAGAAACAGACTCAGAGATACAGAGAACAGATTGACAGCTGTCAGAGGGGAGGGGTTTGGGGAGTGGGTGAAAAAGGTGAAGAATTCAGCAAAAAACCCAAAAACTCATAGACACAGACAACAGTATGGTGATTACCAGAGGGAAACACGGTGGGGGGAGGTAGAGGAGGGTAAAGGAGGGATGAATGGTGGTGGAAGGAGACTTGACCTGGGGTGGTGAACACACAATAAAAATACAGATGATGTATATAGAACTGTACACCTGAAACCTATATAATTGTGTTAACTAATGTCACCCCAATACATGCAATAAATTTTTTTTAAATAATGCTGGCCTGTGTCTTCTTATCCACATCTTTTGAGGTCCAGAATCTCCAGGACTTCTGCAAGCTCCCAGGACTTACACTGTCATGGGTGCCAGTGTGAGTCCCCCTTGTACTCTTCACTTCCCTCGCATGTCACCTCCTGGGCCAGCTGTTTTGTAAAAGGCCCACAGTATGGATTCTTCAGATTAGATTCGTGTTGAGATTTGGGGCAAGCATTCTACATACATGGTGATGTGTTCTCACCTTCGCGTTACCTCGGGGGGCAGGTGATGGGAGCTGGTTCCACGGTTGGTGGTGCTGGTGTTAATAACTTGGTTAAGATGGATCAGCCAAATCTCCCCAACAGAAAAGTATCCTTTCCACTTTGGGAATAATCATCAGTCTGTGGGGTGATGCCTGGGGACTGTGTGAATATCCTGTTGCGCCCAACAGCATCCAGTGACTTGCCAGCTTCAATTATATCGTGGTTGCCAAATGGGGATTTGCTAATTCTCTAATTCTGTCTGGACTCATCAGCTGGCATCGTGCTATAAGGAGAAAACTTCCTTGTCTTCACTCTTTCGGCCAGTGGCTCTAAACCCAGGCTGCATATCTGAATTATCTAGGAGCTTCAAAAATGATAAGTGCGTGCCCTACCCCCACCCCAAATTCTGATTTATTTGATCTGTGTGGAGTTTCAGCACCAGTATAATTTTTTCAGCTCCCAGGTTGTTGTGTAGTCAGGGCTGAGAACCAGCTCTGGGTACTGGGGAGCCACGGGGTGGCGGGGTGGTGGGGGGCGGATGGATGCAGAGCAGTGAGGACTTCACCAGAGTTTGCGAAAGGTCCCTCCAGCTGCAGAGGAAATGGCATTTCCAAGGGGGGCAGGGCTGGAGGCAGGGAGCCCAGTGGAGTGAAAATGTTGCTGCAATAATCCTGCTGATACACCATGAAGGAGAAATCTAAGGAATAAAGTTCATGATCAAAGGCATTTATTTGATGCTGTAGTCTGGGGAGCTATCTTTGCGGAAGTCGTGGGCTGAAGTTAATAAAACACAAATAAACTATCTCTTTCATATATGTGGCATGGCCCATGTTTCAAGCTGCACTACACCCCTCAAAACTCACATTTATAAACATTTGGGAGGGCAGAGAAGCACTAGGGGGCAGGGGAGGGTTAGGTGAGTCCCGCTGCCACATTTGTGCGCCAGTTCTGATTGCTGAGCAGCTCGTCATCTGGAAAGTGACTTGGTTAAGACACAAGGGAGGAAAATATGCCTTTTGACTTATGATGCTCATTAGTTTTGAGATGACTCATTGTGGTTGGCATTATCCTGCTCTTTATTCAAATCATGCATATGTATCTATCAAGGACGGTGGGCAGGTAGGAGCCCAGAGGGACCGTGGGTTTGGGGAGAACGTTACACTACCCAGTGCCCTAACAGAGTGTGACCAGACAGGGTGGTGGCTGCTGGGGCCGAGCCGGTCACTCCTGCCCACACTTGAGGGCAGCTCAGCAAGGCCTGTCTGGGGTGACAGGGTCTGGCTTGGCATCTCTCCTTTAGAGAATGGCACTGAAAGGCTGGGGTATCTGAGGAATTCCCCAATAACAGGTTTTGTAAAGGGCTGCAGCTACTGCCACTGGAATGCTGACCCTGAGGGGTCTCACGGGCCCTTCCCTGGGCTCAGCAAGCCCCTCAGGGCAAGGCCAGGCCAAGAGCGCCGCTGAGAGGCTACTGGACTCTGCTCACTCTTCCAGCTGTCCACCATTTGCCCTCTCAGGGATGCCACCCAAGGCCCAGACCACAGGCACTCAGCAGAGTCCTCTAGCCCCACGTCCCACATCCATAGCTACCCTCATTCCATCAGGAAGTCACTTTGACTTCTTTCCCTCATACCCTAGTTACTTCCATCAAGAGGTAGACTCCTCAGGCCTGTCCCTCCCCACAAGAGCATTGCCAGTCTGGGGCAGTGGTTCTCTTTACAGCCAGGCGACAAGGCTTCATTTCGCTTCTCCCTCAGCTCTCCACCCTCATCAAAAGAAGGAATTGCCTGCTGCTCAGCCTTGGGGGGATGCTGTGAGGTTTAAGGAAGTAATATTTGTAAAAACAGGCTGGCTATGAAACCATCTCCTTTCTTTGCCTTCCTGGGGCTTCTTATGTCCCCACCCCAAAGAGGAAACTGGGTGGGAATCTTCGCTGAGTCCTCAGCTCCAGACGGCCCTCCTCTGCTGGGTCCCTCCCACGCTCTTCTCTCACAGGTACAGGTGCGCTCAGGGTCCCTGCACTTTGCTGCAGAGTCTCTGAGGCTTCCAGAGCAGGCCCCTACACATGCTGCGCCATCCTGGCCACCGGGCCCTGCAGGCCAAGGGTAGTCCTGAAAGGACCACGGTCTTGTCTTCCCTGTCGTTTTTCTCCCTTCCTGGAGAATGCCAAACAGAGAAATGCAGTTTAGAAGAAATCAATACTCTCAGGTGGAGAACTTGCTGCATTTACAGCAAATCAATTTGGCACAAATTTATTTAGCACCTCCTGTGAGGGGCTCCCTGAGCCATGGAAGGAGTCAGAGTTGAATCAGCCCTGCTGGGTCACGGAGACCCTCACAGGCAGGACAGGAGGTGGACGGAGGCATTGATAGGAAAGCTGGAGAGTGTTGCCAAACCAGAAAACCATTTAGCCCCCTGAGCCACCAAGTCCTCACCTGTGGTATGCTGGCAATAGTACCTACCTAGGGTTTTTGTACAGGAAACATGAGATGAATAAAATAATGCATGCAAAAGGGCTTTGCAAACAGCAACACATTATCTGTGCTTTCCTATACATATGACCAGTGTTATGTAAAGGTGGTGCAGGAGAAAGAGAGGTAGTTTCTGACTGGGGAGCTCTGGGTATGTTTCATGGAGGATGTTGGATTTACACCTTGAAAAATAGTGAAATATTTAGCATTAAGTTTGACTGCTAGTACCAGAGAAATCCAAAAGCTTAAACAAAATATAAGGCTATTTCTTTTCATGGAAATATCCGGAGGTAGGTAGCCTAAGACCAGTATCCCAGTTCCAGAGGGTCAAGGGCCTGTTGTGTCCTTCTGTCTTATTGTTTTTCTATATATTACTTCAGAGTCAAGACTACTTCATGGTCCCAAATGGCTGCTCCAGTTCCAGCCATTACATCTATACTCCAGTGACCAGGAAGGAGAAAAAGGGAAGGAGAAAGGCTTCTGAAGTGGCACTTACTTATTGACTAAAACTTAGTTACATGGCCATATCTTCTCCAAGAAATGACAGGAAATTCTGAGTAGCCACGTCGTTCTCAGTTAGATAGCCCACGGAGCAGGGAGGAACAGAGAGGAACAGATATTAGGAGCAGTAAGCCACAGCTGCCACAGCTGGGCAGACCTCTGGCATTCATTCCTTTTCTGCTTTAAGGAGACCTCTTTCAGCCCCTCTCCTCTGCTGCCCAGAAGAATGAACCTACAGAGGCTTGGCCGGCAGCCTCTAATTTCTGACTGCCCTGGGAAAGCACATCAGGTAGACCATTTCCTGCCAACAACAGAGGGTTGTGGTGTGGGTTTGTATTCTGGTGCCTGCCTGCATGACCTGGGCAGCATGGATTCACTGATCTGAAGGATTTCCCCAGGACAGGTGGGGCCCTCTCTCTCTGAGGCTTCTCCGAGGCTCCAAGCAGGAACACTGTCTAAGAAGCTGGTGGAGACACTCCTTTCCTTTCCTCAGTCGGTCTCTTGGGCCCACCTCCACTTTTCCCATATGGATAAGTGTGGCCTGCTGGGGCCTTGGGCCCTTCCACCTGGATGGGAGGGAGCCTGGGGGGGAGCTGGCAGAGCTTCGAAGAGGAGTGTGTCCGGAGGGGTTTCACTTACTGCCATCCCCACGTGTCCAGGCTTCAGGAACATGGGGTGTCCTGTGAGCTTCTTGGCCTTTACCCACTGCACCCACCGCTGCCTGGCTTCTTACAAAGCTCTCCTCACCCCCTCAGAGCTTCACCCTGGCCCCACACCTGCCTTGCCCTGTCCTCCCAGAGCCTGCAATGAAGCCCATCACACCTTTGTGCACACTGACGCCTGCCTGGAATACCCTCCTGCCCCTGCCTTTCAGAGTCCAGCCTATCTGACAAGTCCCCCCTGGTCCCCATTTTCCAGTTCCCTGCTTCTGCCTCTCTTGGCTGTGACCCCTCCCCTATCTTGGAACCCTTTTCACACCCAACACACTCCTCTCCTAATGAGACCACTTTTGGTCTTGAGTGTAGGTATTTGGCACTTGTTCTGAGTTCTGGCCTAAACTGGGAACCTTGAGGTGCAGGGGCTGAAGGAACGCTGGGGGATGGAGGCTAGCCCCCCTCCCCACTGCCCACTGAATGAGAAGAACCCAGTGGGCTGGCTCACAGCAACGTGGTGGGAGGTGCCCAGAGCTCTCAGGACTTCAGAGGTGTGGTTGGATTCAGTATCGGTGGGCACTCTCAGGGCTATTCAGTGCACGCCTGGTGTGCACGGGACACTCACTCTGAGTTCCAAATAGGCTGGTTCAAATAGATCCAGGGGAACAAGCTGTCTTCGGTGAACTCGGGGACTCTCTGCCCTTCTACAGGGCAGGCCTGGAAGCCCTGTCTAAAGACTGGCCAAGATAGCAAGAGCATCAACTCCCCTGAGATGGGAAGAAGCATGTGTAAAATGGAAATTCTCCAATCTTGTTCTTGTCCTTAAGACTCCAGAGGTCTGAAAACCACCTGCCCACTCCTGCACCAGCGAAACACTGCAAATTCCGCTGTGGCTGTGATTGCTGATATCTGCTTCTCTGTGTTGTAAACTTCTGTGAACCTTGAAGGTCAATATCACAGCACTTTCTGGATCAGTAATTAAATGATCAATCGTTAGATCCAATTAGCCAAGGCCCACATCTGAGGATGCAGTGAGGACCCGGTCACTCTGCCTTCCCGTTCAGCCTGCATCGAACTCGAGGTAATTAACCCTGCCTGACCCAGTGTTTAATGGGCCAGACGTGCCTGCCCGGGGCCCACTGAACAACCTCCTGGCTCCCTGGTCGTCTTTCTACTGAGGCTCACTCACAGTTATTCTTCCAGCTCTGCTGCTGAAATGCACCAGTTAAACACTTAGCTTCAGGGAGAAAAGTGTACCCAGGGCTGTTTTTACACCTCCCACTCCTGTTCTTGAAGAAGAAATTCAGGACTAAACGTGACCTATCTGAGGAAGTTTCTTCCGGACTTACATCCTAGATTTGGCTTGGCCATTTTCCTTTAGCATCTCAACTTTTTGATTGGTAATATTTTTGATGCCTGAGAATATAGTTGTGCTTTAGCTGTTTACATAGGCTTTACACATGGAATAGCACACTTGAGTGTACAGCTGGATGCATCTTTGCCAACGGAACTTACCTGCGTCATCACTCTGTCATTTTTAAAGTCCTGCATTTTTGAGATTAACATTCCATCAGGAGGGGAAGCCCCGATTGTGGGTGCTAGATCAGGGCCCGCTTTAGACTTGCCAGTCCTCACAACAAGCTGGAAGGTAAGTTCAATTCTGTCCCTTGTTCATATAAAGAGGTGCCGGTTTGAGGGGTGTGGCCACCGGGCCGGTCAGCCAGAGGGCTGGGGCTCAGACCAGGGCCTGGCACCAAGACCGTCCTCTTTCTGCTCCTTCTGCCACCTGTCCCCTGACATAACCTGTTCTCTGGCCTCCTGGAGTTGATGTGCCCAAAGTGTGGTACCCAAATAGCAGACAGATAGACAGATGGATGGAGGGAGAGGGGAGCAAGCACAGCAAGTCTGTACTTTTCTTTACCTGCTGCTGTCTTTGGAGGGCTTTATGCTGTCCATCTGGGGACCCCATACACATGTCTTCTTGCTGTCAGGCAGCAGACGCTGGCCACTCCCTTGCTGAGAACTCCTTCAATCCACTCGGAGACCAGAGCCTATGTTTATAAATTCTCAGGTAACAGGTAGCACTTACCTGACATCTGTGGCATCCCCATTGTCTACATCGGGCCAGGCTGCACTCGGACTTTTAACAACAGCATGGCAGCACACTGCCTACTCAAGAAGGCTGCCTCAGAGCTGGAGCAGAGTTCTGGAGGCTCCATCAGGCCAGGCATCACCCTTCAGAGCCAGATGATGGGGAGGGAGCCTTGGAGGAGATGCCGGGCATCTGGGGGAGTGGGCTCTTCAGGGATCAGGCAGCAACTGTTCAGAAGTATTTTCATACTTTAACAACTGGCTCCGGGCACACCAGTGCATCCTGATAGGCCACAAGATCTCAGAGATCCCATGAAGAAGAGATCTAGTTCTCACTCTCAGGGAGCTTGCAACCCAGCCAGAGAGACAGGTGGCCGGTTCACAACTAGAGGGAATCAACACTTTGATCTCAACTGGCCAGTCCGTTTGTATGTCCGCTGCAGGCCTGCTGCCTTCCAGGTCCTGGAGAAGGAGAGACAATGACCCCTGCCCTTTGGAGCGCACTGTTTGCAGGAGGCATGAGGCTGCTAAACAGATAAACCACGGTGCAGCCTTGCGTCTGGGTGATGTGCGGAGTTTGAGAGCACTTCAGAGAGCTTTGGCGGCTCCATAGAGCCTCAGAGACTCGCAGAACCAGCTGTTCTGATTTCCCACATTTCATATGAGGAGACCGGGTCCACAGAAGAGAAGATACCATTTTGCAGTGCATAATGTGCACTTTTTGCCCAAATTTTTGAGGGAAAAATAAGGATGCGCATTAAACATGGGTATAATGATTACGTACCATGGGTATAATAACGGGCATAATAATCCCGTGTATGATATGCACAAAAATGTGGGTGCTTGTTATACATGGCAAAGTACAGGACACACTCCAGGGTTGAGGATGGGGGCAGAACCAGGCCTCCTGCCCCCTTGGGCTCTCTATCTCATGCACCCCATTCCTGCTCCTATCAGGGGGTAGAGAAACCACCAGGGGACAACATGTTGACACTTAATAGAGGGGCAGGTCACAAAACCATAAAATCCCAGGGCTGCAAGATCTCAAAAGCTGTCCCTCAGAGCCACTGGCATAGAGGTACTAGCCCCAGCCTCCCCAGTGGCCCAAGGCAGCCTGCGTGTTATCCAATCATGTTCGATTTATGTGCTTAAGAACACAACACCAAACACTGTGTTTTCAGGAAGCTTTGCATAGAAATTAGCATACATTTTTGTAAAGTTTGACTTTGTGAATGGTCTTTAAGTTGCCTACTACATTCACTTCCGTGGAAGCCCCTCTTTCCTGGCAACGTCTGGTAAGAGATTTTCTCTGTGAGAAGTTACATATGAAACTTCGTCATCAGTTCTGAAGGCCCAGTCACGGTATGGAAGGGTCACTGATTTACCAGAGCACAGCGTAGCGTCTCCTTACTGTGACCTGGGTACTGTGTGGAAGGACAACTGAGTTCGGATGAAAGTGTCTCTGTGATTGTTCCATGTGCCTGGGACGGAAGACCTGCGGCTCCTTGAAAGCAGAGAACCAAGGGCCAGGTTCCCCAAACAGCTGGTGGCTCCCACTCTGGGAGGTTCCACACCTGCCACAGGGCCTCGGGTGCTGACGACCCCCTTCCCTGGCTGCCAGGAGACTCTGCCCTTTTCTGCCACACTTGTGTCCCTAGGGAAATTCCAGGCTTCTCCAGAGACCATCTCAACTGCTTGGAATCCTGTTCTTTGACCTGTCCCAGCTGGCTCAGGCCTGAGAGGAAAGGAAAGTAAATAAATAAAAATCCGTTTGATCATAGGCAGAACATTTATCTTTCAACAGGCCGCTTCCTGAGGAAGAATAGCAAAGGGGTTTGGAATGAGAGTGCTGTTAGCACAGGCCTGCCCTTGCCTTTGCTTGTCATTGCTTGTGCCCACTGTGCCCAACAGATCCTCGCTGGGATGGCATTGTGGCCTTACTGGTCTCTGGCCCTGTATGGGTGCCCCGGAGCCCTGCCTTTCTCTACCAGGTCCCTGCAGGGCTGCACCTCCCTCTGGACCAGCAGGCAGCTGATGGGCCTGGCTGGTCTCCCTGTGGCTTCCCAAGTAAAGGAGGAAATGGGTCTTTACCATTAAAGTCAGCCAGCTAGCTTTTCTCCAGGAGTCCTGGCCTCTTCAGGCCCTGGAGGCAGTGCTAGGGCCAGGGGGCAGAGTGGGGAAGCCAAACTCAGGGTTCCCGGAGGGAGTATCCTTTGGCCTTTCAGGATCCTGCTTGGATCTTCTGGTTCTGGCCCTGGGAGTCACTTGCCCAGGGCACCTATCACATCACCCTTATATCTCTGTTGTCTGGCTCTGGGCAGAACCCTCATGTGAACTTTAGACTCTGAAGAACTGTAGGGGTCCTAGAAATCCTTCCCTGAAGCTCAAGGAAATCCAGTGGCCTGTGGTCAAAAGCCCATTTGCTAATCAGCTGGTAAAAAGCTATGGGCCTCTTTCATGCCCTACCCGATGCTTATTCTGGAGGACCCAAGGGCTCCTTAAGCTCACCACATAGAAAACTAACTCCACACTCACCTTCTTCCCTCATCCTCTGCTGGATGTCTGAGAACTCACAGGCATGCCACACCCCCAGTCCTCTTAACTCTTTAAGTCAGAATCCAAACAATAATCTGATGTCCCAAAGATGTCCTTTGTGATGAATCCAATTTCACTTGATTTAGTTAAACTCACCCTCTCTCCCCTCCCCTCTTTCTTCCTTCTTTCTTTCCGACACTTCTACAGTGCTGGGCACTATGCTGGAGCTAGAGTCACAGAGGTAAGGGGCATTCAGACTATGCCTGCAGGGACAGTGCCACAGACGACAAGCACCACGCAGAGGTCAGGAAGGGCACTGTGCTCTGGACTGGGGGGAGCAGCCCTCAGTGGGCCCCATGTTTACTTGACAACCACACCTAGCCCCATTCGCCCAAAGTCTGGACAGTCTGCATTGGAAAACAGGCCACAAAATCATGGTCAGTATAAACAGCAGAGAATCAGGAGGTGGGAAAATGAAATAAAATGGGCTCCACAGGCACCACATATTTTTAGAAACTAGAGTTCATTCATTTGGGAAGCTTGATGGGTAACTGAAGTGGGTCAGCCAGCAAGCACACAGAGAATCAGAGCCCCATTTTGGGAGTAGGCCCGAATCTGTGCTGGCGCATCGCACACAGTTCCACGTGTGATCCTCAGAACACTCTGCGACCAGGCACTCTGCACATTCCCACTTTATAGATGAAGAAACAAGACCAGCAATTATGTGGCTCACCCACAGTCACAGAGCTAGAGCCAGATTCAAACCCAGGCCACCTGACTTCAGTGCTTCTGCTAATTATGGCATGGAAATGATTTCTATTGCCACCAGCTTCTTTTAATCAAGGCAGATCAGGCACTCAGCATTGGCCAATCTAGTGTTTGAGTGCTGTGATGTATACTTAGCACCTGCAAAGCAAGATTAACCATTACGTGTTTTGTTGATATTCTGGGAACTGATTGTTGGCAATTGCCAGCCAGGTGTCACCTCAGGTTATTTGCTGAAATCTCAGCTCATACTTGCCTTGCCCGCAGAATGGTTCTGGAAATGAAATGAACAGGAAGTCAGGTGACTGAAGTTGTAATCTTGGGCTTGCAGGTGATTAGCAGTGTGACCTTGGAGATGTCACTTTTCTCTGGTTTCAGTTTCCCCATTTGAAAATGAAGAAATTGCAGCAACTCTATTGCTAGGACTAGGGGAGAAGTACATGCGCACCAGGAAGCACGTCCGAGGCCGTTCGTGACCGCGTGCTGCCTGTGAGTGTGAACACCTGAAGACCACCTGCGATGGCTCATGGCAACCCCATGTGATTGTCGGCTTCCAGGTTGGTCCTCAGTGATCCCTGCCTCCTGGAATGGCCCCAGGTGTGGTCCTCTCCCACACTGAACCAGCGTCAGTCTGTATGATTGACAGCCAATAGCACGTGGCAGAATAGTGGCATGCCACTCTTGAGCTTAGGTTATAAAAAGACAGCAGCTCCCATCTTGGGTTTCCTCTCTTTGCCAGCACTGGGGAAGCTGCCTTGTGGTGAACAGGCTTGTAGAGAGCGCCGTGTGGAGAAGAACTGAGTCCTCTTGCCAACAGCCGTGTAAGTGAGCCCCCTTTTATGCCGATCTTTCAGCCCCAGTCAGGGCTTCAGTCGGCTGCAGCCCTGGCCCACAGCCTGACCGAAACCTCAGAGAAACCCTGATCCAGAGCCACCAGGGTACTCAGCATTCCCAGATCCCTGACCTCAGAACCTGAGTGATGATAAAATTTGTTGTTTTAAGCAGCTAAATTGAGGGATAACTTGTTACACAGCAGTAAATAACTAATACACCTATACTATAGAAATTTAGGCAGCATTTACAACAGTGGAGTAGATCTCTGTCTGATATGGAAAGATTTCTAAGATATGTTGTTCTGAGAAAATAATAACTACAGAAAAACTCCCAGAGCTGCATGTCTTTTATGTAAAACACCATTACCACCCTCTCTATTTTATATGCATTTCCAGGTGCAGCCACACAGGTAGTAAAGGAGCCATAAAACATATCAACCCTCACCATTAGTTCATCTCTCAGTAAGGGGGTGAAAGACAGATGCATAGGAGGACTTCCATTTTTTATTCAATATATTGCAATTTATTTTAGATTTTTACCACAATAGTGTGTCCATGTACCACTTCAATACAGTTAAAAACTCTTCTTCAAACAGAGGGGTTGGACTATACAATCCCTGAGGCCTCTTTCAACTGTGTAGTTTGTGGTTCTATTAAAATAGTCACTGAATGTCGATTAAAAGAATGAAATAACATTTATCACCTCTCTGCTGGCAAACGTTAAAAATTTTGATAAATTAAACGTTGGCGAAGGCGTTGGGAAAACTGGTACTCTCGTACCCCGTTTCTGGGAGAGTAAATTGAGGGTCACTCGGGAAAGTTGGTCAGGGTGAGAGTAAGACGCTATCGGCTAAAACAAAGCGCCGACTCCACACCCTTTGAGGCCGAGCGCTCCCACTTCACATTCATTCCCTTACAGGGAGACTCGCTGGCCATGGGGCTGTGTCCGTTTACACCAATGCTGTGCTGTGAGGGGCATTCTGCGACCCACCAAAGGGTGCACGTGGCAGCAGGTCTTGCTGGAGCAGAAACCAACATAACCCAAATGTCCATAAATGAGTTAGTGTATTTTGATACCATAAACTACTGTGAAGCTATTAAAATGAATGAGCTAGATTTATGCGTCATGATGTAGATAAATCTTTAAGACACAGCACGTGGAATTACACATTGCAGAATGTTACATATAATGTGATATTATACCATTTAGAAACATAAAACCACAATACTATCTTATTTCCTAATGTTTTGATTTTAAAAAATCAGGAAAAAAGTCTGCGATAGTACAAGCCAGAATCACAAGGGTGCGCATCTATGTCTCTGGAGAAAAAGAAAACAATATAATTAAGGGATAATTAAAAGGGGTTTAACCTTTATCTGTAATGTTCTGATTTGATTAAATAGTTATAAAGCACTAGCCAGCACTATGTAAGAAATGTATTTAAATATTCATATGTCATTAAAAATTAATTTAGGGAAAGTCATGTGCCTTTACCAAGATCTTTGGCCAGACGGGTAGAATTCTGATACATTAAGAGCAATATATCTCGGCTCTGGATGGCTGCACATCAGAATCACCTGCCCCTTCAGGAAAACAGGACGTGAGTCGGGTCCGCATCCAGCCACTCTGGCGTAATTGGTGTGTAGCTCTGGCCTTGGTGCCTTTTAAAGGCTTCCTGGCTGACTCTAGTGAACAGTCCAGGCTGAGGAGCCCTGATGTAGAGTAGGAGGAACTGAAGTACTGTCACAGGCATAGGACACGGAAGAGACATGATGACGTGATCCTCTGGAGTGGATGCTGAAATAAAAGAAAAGAAGGACATTAGCGAAACCCAAATATAGTTCATAATTTAGTTAACAGTGTGTCCGACATTAACCTCTTAGCTGTGATGAATGTCTCTGCTTATGTAAGATGTGGCCTGAGGGAAGCTGGTGATGAGTATTGGGGAACTTTCTGTACTATCTCTACAACTCTTCTGTGCCTCCAAAAGTACTGCAGAATAAGAACGTGCTACATATCTTGGAAAATAATTATGGTTACACTTCAGTTCTCTGGGTAAGAGCAGAGACCTAGCTAGACTCGCAGAATCTTCCCCTCCAGCTGGGGCCCAGAACTCATCATACTGAGGCCATAGCCTTTCCTACCAGCAATAAAAAGATGCTAAACAAAGCTCAGATTTTGCAGACAGCCTTCTCATTAAGGTTCATAGGATGTTTCTCAAGAATCAAACTGCCATGGAGCTCGCTGGTTGTTTCAGAATGAGTGGGTAGGAGGGAAGACACCCTTCCCAGGGGAAGGGAGAAATCCCAGAGCTTTGAGCTGAGGAATTGTAGTGTTTGTGGGTCTGATGTGGTCACTGCAGAGATCTGGACATCAAGGCTAGAGGGATGGGGAAGCCTGGCCAGCCCTGCAGGGAGTGAGGGCAGGGAAGCTCTGGCCTTCCAATCCAGTTCTCTCAGTCTGCAACTCCAGGGCTCTTCTTATTATTTCACCTTTGTCCCTATACTTGACAAGTAGGTGTCTGTGTCAGGGAAACTTGTCTCTGGGCTGGGGAGAGCCCAAAACTTAAATCGTGGCTCCTTGTAACTCCTATTTCTGCTGAGCAAAATTTCTCATTTTTCCATTACTTATAAGAAATGGGCTCTGTGAGCTTTCTCTGTCTGCCAGCTGCCAACACTTCACAGAACATCATCCTGTGGAATTTATAAATTCTGGAACTACTTCAAGCTGAGTGCTGGGCTCCAGCCCCGCTTGGTGCCCTTGACTGATGAGGGTTTTGCTCGCGTTCCTCTGGAGGGCTGGGCCTCTCTCAGCGTACGTGGTGTTCAGCTGTGATGAATGGGCCATGTTACTATGAAATTTGCCCAGAGTTTGTGCCACGCCTCCCCCCAGCCTGCCAGACCACTCAGAGGCCTGAGCATTGGCCTGCCCAACCCTGAACATCTCTTCTAGGGCTGGTGTGTGTAAAAATGGCCTTGGGAAAAAGTGATTTGCTTCCAAAATCATTTGCAATGAAGTGCCTCTGATTTGTCTTGCTTGAGGACAGAAATAAAGGAACCTGGTGCATGGCTCTGAGTGGGAGGGTGGAGCAGCGGTTCCAACCTGTCTCTGTGTTAAAATCACCTGATTCTCCCACCCTATTCTCATTGAATTAACTTGAGGGCCCAGGCATGGGCGTTTTTTTTTCTTTCTTTCTTTTTTCCCTTTTGATTGAGTTTATGGCAAGAAATGGTAAGGCAAATTGGGTTGCAGAAAGAAAAGAGGTGGAGACACAAGTGGATAGGGGTTTTCCTGCTGGGCCTTCTATTCACAGGCCTCAGCAGCCCTGCCATGGATCTGCCTGATTCTTTCACATCAAAAAGTTAATCTTGGAAGTCATTTCCATGTTGTAGATCCTTCGGTAGGTTTCACAGCTTTCCCTCTGTCATCAGCAGCAAGGCTTATAATACTGGTGTCACTTGGTTTCCTCAATGAGCCCATCCATGATGAGGATTCTGTTTCAGGTCCTGTCCACACCTTCCTTGTTCCCTTCCTGCACCATCACAATCTTGGCAATGAACTTCAGGTGTGTTGCCATGACTATGTGTGTTGCAACCATTCAAGGCCTGACAGGGTCACGAGATTCGGGCAGATGGAAGAATATTCATGGAGCCATTGGGGTGTCTGACATGCCTTTATTAAAGGGTGGGCGATTCATGCACACTGCAAGCCGCATGGCCCCCTACATGTCCCTGCATGTCACCTGTCCCCTCTGCATGGCATGCAGTGGAGAGTCCCTACCCCTTTAAATACTAGAGACAAACAAAGTCGGCAGGATACCGACAAACCTAGTAGCTTCCTCCTACACATGCGAGCCTACTCCAGGCAATGGGAACACTTTATCGGACCCAGACTCAAGGCTATGAGAACGCTGCTTATCAGGTCCATTCTCAAGACTTGGGAAAATGCTTCTCTTAGTTGCCCAGACACCTGGGTGAGGAAGCCAGACTGCCTCTGTTTACCCTATATTTTGAAATTAAGTCTTTACTCCGTATGACCCCGTGCCCTCGAGACACAAAGCCCCCATGGGCATTTTTTTTTAAGTGCCTCAAATGACTTTAATGAATAGCTGGGATGGAGAACTCTGGACCAGAGGGGAAGCAGGAGAGAACATTGAGGTCAGTGGGTGGGATTCGTTATGTTTGCTAAGATGTTCTAGAGAGGAGAGTGACTTGCCCAGGTGTTGCATAGTGTTGGTAAATTAAATTCAACTTTCAGCTGAGCAAAGATCTGTGGTCCACCTAGTCTGTGCTCACTGTGGAAGGAAACCAGGATGTCAGGGGTTGCCTTTCCCAACCACTCACCCAGTCATCACAGGCAACAGAGGAGAGAAAGGCCAAGTCCCAGCCCACGGCTCCTGTGAGAGAAGTTGGTGGAGGTGGCGCTCAGCTCCCAGTATGGTCTTCCCCGAGCCACCAGTCCTCTTACATATGGCCGAAAACCTGAAGTGTCGAGTGACTATCTCCCCTTAACGGCTTCTATTTTGAGAAGCAGGATGGTATTGTAATTGATCACATGGGCCCTGGAAGCAAGTGGCCCAGGTTTAATTCCAGCTCCAGTGCTCCCTAGCTATGTGACCCACGACACATTACATAACCTCTCTGTGTTTCAGTTTCCTCATCTGTAAAATGGGAATAACAAGAGAATATACTCCACACAACTAGGAGGGTTAAATGAGTTAGTGCCAGCATATAAAGCACTGAATACAGTGCCTGCCACCTGATATGTACTCATTAAGTGTTATTAAGCTTGCAGGCTCAATACTCATGCCTCTCGTTCGAAGGGAAGGGAAGCTTTAGCAGGGTGGCACACCCACCACCTTTAGCCTCCTGTCTCCTGGAGCCCCTCCCACCTGCTCTCAGATGCACCTGGGTATAGCTCCACCCACAATCTGCACCCACCACCATCTGTGCTTAGCTCTCACCAACACCTAGAGCCCATCTGCGCCCGCTTCCTCTCTGAGCCCTGTTCCTGCTGTGTCCACAGACTTGCCTGTCACCACCTTGAGTTTGTGTTCCAGAAGCATGTTCTTAATCAAAGGCAAGTATGTATGGGGTGAACTGACTTTACCAGGAGAGAGTTGAAGCTGTACAGATTCCTCGTGCCTGGAAAGGGAAGGGGGTTGATAAGCTGGGATGGTGATGTGTTCATCTAGTCCAGGGATGTGCACTGAGCAATCTGCAGTGATCCATAGGGGGTGGCCTCTGAAAAGCAGCAAAGAAAACAACCACAGAAGCAGATGAGTGAGAACTTCTACTCTCCTGCCTTCTCCCTCCCAGAGCATCTACCCTGGGGAGCTCAGAAATCTCAGTTAGCAAGATGGGAGGAAGAGCAGAACTATAAAGAGGAAACAGGGAGATGCTCACTTTCCTGCTGTGGGCTCAACCTTGTCCCCCAAATTCAAATGTTGAAGCCCCAACTCCCAGAATCTGAAAATATGACTGTATTTGGAAATATGACCTTTAAATAGGTGATTAAGTGAAATCACCTATTGTTTCATGATGCTCTGCTGAGCTGGGTCCCCAAGTTAAGCAAAAATATGTTTCACAGCCAAGAGTGGGCAGGGAGGGGACTCAGCCAGGTTGCCAGGCAGGGCCTGCTTTCCGCACATTAGTAAAGAAAGGGTCAGTCCAGCCTCTAAACTCTGCTGATAGGTGTGAGTTCAAGTCAGCTTAACTGGGAGCCTGCTGCATGCTGGCCCATATGTTGGGCACATGCTGACTTTGACCTTGCCAAGACATCTAACCCAACCTACATTTTTAGTCCCTTTTCTTCTCCACATCCCAACCAGTGCACTTTATGTACCTGTGTTAGTCAAGTGACAGAAAACCAGTTCAAACTAATATAAACAAATAGGTTGGTATTTATTATATAATAGAATGTTCTAAAGGGTGCAAGTGGCTTAAGGCTTGGCTGGATTCAAGGGTTCAAGTGACCATATCAGTCATATGGCTTTTTATCCTCTCTCTTCCTAGCCTCTCTCCTCATGTCCTCTTTGTTTACTTCATTTTCAGAAAGATGTTCCCTATATCATGGTAAAGTGGTTACCAGCAGCTCTAGACTTGTCTCTGAATAAGCCTAATTAAGATTTGGCTGGGACTCTGATTGGCTCTTCTGAAGTCATGTGCTCATTGCTAAATGAATCCTTTTTTCCTATAAAGATGGTTTTCAGATTGGCCAGGCCTGGGCTGTGTGCACACGTTTGCGCAGCAGTTGGGAGGAAAGGTGCTATCCACATGGAATGGGCTCCGACTTCTAACGAACGGTTCTGTTAGCAGAAGAAAAGAGGAGAAAGACATTCAGGGCAAACAAAACTTGTAGCTAGCACAATCTGCTCCAGAGCTAAATAGAAGAGAATTATTACTATTTCCAGACCATTCTCTACATTTTCCTACCACCTTGATTCAGGCTCTCCTCCTGCCTGCACTGTAGCAGGGATCAGCCTAAAATATGACTGTAGTCTTCAAAGGCAAGCTCAGTAGCTGCCAGAAGTAGAACTACTATCTGCTTTCTTTTATCTCAATGCAATAAAAATAAAAATTGATAAAACTAGAAAGCAAAATTCCTTATTATGTAAAATTTTCAAAACAAACAAAACCAAATTTTTGTTTTTGTTTCTGGCCCTGCATATAAGGAGCTTGGATGTTGCCACTTCATATTAACAGAAAGTAAAAAGCTGAACAAACTAAACAATGAAGAAATTTTAGATCAGTCAGAGAAGTGAAGTCACAGGCAAGCTGCTGTCCCCAAAGCTGGAGAGACACACAGGCAGACACAGAGAATCACAACTTACTGGAGCAGAAATCCACAAGCAAAAACCTCCATGGGAACCAGAACCAGAGTAGAAAAATTGATTTCAGCAATTCAATGAATTGCTGAAGGCTCAGTGTAGACAAGTCTATGAGTTAGAAACTTCTATTTTGTGAAAGGCGCTGTTAAGACAATACAAAGACAAGCCATAGCCTGGGAAAAGTATTTGCAAAAACTATATCTGATTAAAAATCCAGCTACTGAAAATATACAAAGAACTCTTAAACTCAATGATAAGGAAACAAACCACCTGATTAAAAAATTGAGCAAAAGACCTGAACAGACGTCTCACTAAAGAAGATATACAGATGGTAAATAAGCATATAAAAGATGCTTCACATTGTATGCCATTAGGGAAATGCAAATTAAAACAACAATGGGATGCCACTACACACCAATGAGAAAGGCCAGCCCCAGAGGACTGACAGCCCCATACGCTGGTAGGACATGGAGCAACAGGAGCTCTCATTCATTGTTTGTGGGAATGCAAAATGATACAGACACTTCAGAAGGCAGTTTGCCATTTTCTTACAAAACTACCATACTCCATGGTATTTATCCAAATAAGTTAAAGACATATATCTACGGGTAAGGACTGAATGTTTGTGTCCCCTCAAAACCCATGTGTTGAAGCCCTAGTCTCCAATGCGATGGTATTTAGAGATGGGGTCTTTGGAAGGTAATATGTTTTAGATGTGGTCATAATGGTAGGGTCCTTGTGGTGGGATTTAGTGCTCCTAGAAGAAGAGGCCAGGTCCCCAGGCTCCCCTGACCCACACCATATGAAGATTCAGCAAGAAGGTGGCTGTCTACAAGCCAGGAAGAGGGCTCTTGCCAGAATTCAAGCATGCAGGCACCCTGATCTCCAACTTCTAGCCTCCAGATCTGTAAAAAATAAATGTCTGTTGTTTAAACCACCCATACTATGGTATTTTGTCATAGCAGCCCAGGTTGACAAAGACATTCAGACAAAATCTGCCAACAAGTGTTTATAGCGACTTTATTCATAATTGCCAAACCTTGGAGGCAACCAACATATTCTTCAGTAGGTCAGTGGATAAGCGAACTGGTGCATCTGTACAATAGAATATTATTTGGTGCTCAAAAGGAACATGCTATCAAGTCACTGAAAGATGTGTATGAATCTTAAATGCATATTAATGAATGAAAGAAACCAATTTAAAATGGCTATATACTGTATACTTTTAACTATATGACATTCTGGGAAGGACAAGCTATAAAGATAGTTAAAAGATTTGTGATTGATTAGATTGGCTAATTAGATTGATTGATTAGATTTGTGATTGATTAGATTGATTAGATTGGGGCAGTTTCTTTTCTGCCCCAAAGAAACAGCTCTTCGATTTATTAATTTTATCATTTTTTGAATCTAAATATCACTAACCTTTAATATCTTTATTTATTAATTTCTTGATAACAGGATAATACCCTCAGGTATAGAGAAAATGGAAAGGATCATTTGATTACTTTGCTCCATGCTATGCAAGTCATTTTGAAAATATGGATGAAACAAATTCTTTTATAGGAGAATATAATTTCCCAAAACTTACCCACAAAATAGATGGACCATGTAAGCAGAAAAATTTACAAAAAACAAGGAGATAAAATACTGTCAAACAGCTACCAAAAATATCAGGAGGCTCAGATGGTTTTACAGGAGAATTCTATGAAATCTAAAAAGAGATAATAATAGTTCTAGTTGTTATTGCAGAGCATAGAAGAATTATTTTATGAGACATAAAACTGGTACAATAACCCTGAAAAGCAGGGAGGGGAAGCTACAAGCCAATTTTGCTTATGAATATCGATGTGAAGAAATCTCAAATGAAATACTACCCCCCCGAAAAACAACAGCAGCACATTAAAGGCATTTCAAATAAGTGATAAAAATACAAATTTAATAAATAAAATTGGTACAATTATCTGATACCTAGAAAAAATTAAGTTGGAGTCATATTTTATATCTTACATCAAAATTAATTCCAAATGGATAAAAATTTAAATATATTTTTGGATTGTTTGGGTTTTCTTTTACTATTAAGTTGTATAGTTCTTTCGATATTTAGAATATCAACCCCTTATCAGAAATATAATTTACAAATATTTTCCCCCATTCTTACAGTTGCCTTTTCACTTTGCTGATTGTTTCTTTGGCTATGCAGAAGGTTTTTCATTTGATGAAGTCCCATTTAATTTTTACTCTTGTTCATGCTTTTGGTGTCATATCTAAAAAATCATTGCCAAGACCAACTCTAAGGAGCTTTTCCCCTATGTTTTCTTATGTTTAAGTCTTCAATTCATTTTAAGTTAATTTTTGTAAGGTAGAGGTTCAGTTTTATTATGCTTCATGTGGTAATCCAGTTTCTCCAATAACATTTATTAAAGAGACTATTTTTTCCCAATTGAGTATTCTTGATTTCCTTGTCAAATATTAGTTGACTGTACATGTGAGAATTTATTTCTGGGCTTTCTATTCTTTTCCATGTGTCTGTTTTTATGCCGGTGCCATACTGTTTTGATTACTACAGCCTTGTAGTATAGCTTGAAATCAGGAAGTGTGGTGCTTCCAGCTTTGTTCTTCTTTTTCAGGATTGTTTTGGCTATGCAAGGGTCTTTGTAATTCCATGCAAACTTTAAGATTTTTTTTTCTATTTCTGTGAAAAAATTCTGTTGGAATTTTGATATTTATTTCATTGAATCTATAGATGTTTTTAGGTAGTTCAGACATTTTAGCAAGGTTAATTCTTCTGATTCATGAACATGAAATATCTTTCCATTTGTTTGTGTCTTCAAAATTCTTTCATCAAATTCCTGTAGTTTTCATCATGAGACCTTTTATTTCCTTGGTCAGATTTATTCCTAAGTATTTTATTGTTTTGATGCTATTGTCAATAGATTGTTTTCTTTATTTTTTGTATGTTTCATTGTTAGTATATTGAAATGTAACTGATTTCTATATGTTGATTTTATATCCTGAAATTTTACTGAATTTGTTGATTAGTTGTAACAGTTTTTTGATGGCATCTTTAGAACTTTTTAAATATAAGATCATATTATCAGCAAACAAAGGCAGTTTTACTTCTTCCTTTCTGATTTGGATGCCTTTATAAATATTAGTATTAAAATGGATCATATGGTTTGGTTCTAAGCTTTCTGGCAGCCAGCGTAAAAAGCGAAACATGGATCATATATAAAATATAAAAGTTACAAACATATTTTCTTAGGACAGATGGTACTTTTGCTGGCACTAAATTATAAAATCATTTTTCACCTAGAGTTTATACAAGGAAAATAAGGACATATAATAGACTAATTCTTCAATAAAAATTCTGTAATAAATGCACAAAATCAATTCTGGCTGCTTCTTATACTATGTGATTTCCAGCAAGAGAAGAAGATTCACAGGTTCCTGTCAAAGAAGAAGACGAAGGAGGTTCCTGAACTCACCTCCTCCCATGAATGCACCAAACCTACAGCTACACATGGAACAATTCCTTCTGAAAGAAATCCAGAAAATATCTGAGCAACTCCTACACATCTAATGAATGAGAAAATACCCACATTGAAGTGGGTGGGAAAGGTTGAGATACAGCCATAAACCCCACCTCTGGCAAAGTCAGAGAAAGTTCTCTCTTGGGACGAGAAGAGAGACACTTCTCCCCTGAGCACAAGGAGAAGGAAAGGATGAACAATGAGAGAGAGCAGGGAGGGAGGTGGCAAAGTAGAAATAAGGGTGTCTGGCCAAAGGCGGAAAGAAGGGGTGGGACAGAATTTGAGACAAAGTTTGGGGAACTCCCAAGAGGTGCATCATGGAGACATGAGGGCATGGAGGAGCCTGCTACAAGACCTCAGCATGAATTTGTAGAAAACCTGGTTTCTGAAAAGCTATGACCTTCCCTGGGAAATCTCTTCCTCCTCTTTTAGGAAAGGCAAACGCCTCACCACCAAAGCTATCAAAGCAGAGTTTGTACTACTAGTTGGTAGGGATATTGTGGAGGAGATCCCTGAATGCATGGACTAAATGACCTTTAAGGTCTCTTCTAACCTTGAGATTTTGTGATTCTATATATTGTAAGAAACTTAACAAAATCAAATTATTTCTAGCCTATGCAAATTAGAGTGACCTGCTTTTCAGCTTCTCCAAGGGTATGGAATTAAAAGTGCTGCACACCCAGAATAGATTATGCAGTTCTTACACTCTCATTCCAGGTCAGTTCTCCTAAGTATCAGATAATTATGATGCAGCAGATGTAGCATCGTGCTGACTGATAAGTTAGTGCAGTACTCATCTCTCTTGAGCAGGCCTAATGGAACGGCTGGAATGAAGTATCCTTTTGACGCGTATTCATTTTTGTGTGCTGGTGGCTTAGGAAATTTCTGTTCCTACACTCAGCATTTCCCCTGCTGACTCCTGGTTATGAAAGTTCTGTTGTCTTTAGAGAATTTTATTTAGTTCTTAGATCTCGGAAGCAGCTTTGCAAAGGAGGCAGCAAGTAAGAGAGGCAATATCCTGTCTAATTCTACCTCCAAAAGGTATCACAAGCCTTGGACTGATGACAGAACCCCCGTTTGAGTTCTGAGTACCTCACGTGTCCTGGAATAATATAGAGAAAACAAAGATTGTTGTTTTCTTCAAAATGATGCTTGCTTCATTTTGGGATGGAGCTATGTATTCCCAGACTGAATCAAAGGATAACCTTTGAACAAGGCTCATTATGTAAGTCATAAAACCATTAAACATTGTGTAATCCCATTCTAGTTTTATTGGCCCTCTCCAACCACTTCCATCACCAGAACAAGCCATTCCATGACCAGCAGATGTATTTTCAGGAAAGACTGGGGACATCAGCTTGTCAGCATGACCCTCCAGCCCCATTATGGAGACAATTGTCCTAGGAAGTCTCCCTCCATTTTCTAGTTGGCTTGTAGCATTGTGTGACATAAATCATCTGCCCAAAGCACCGAATTATTTCCAGGTGGAATGGGACTGTATGCCATTCTTTGGCATAAGAAGTATTCCTTGATTCTTCCAAGTCCAGCATCAGTAGATCAAGGGAATATCAACATTATCTAAGTCCTACATGTCAGGGAAGAAGTAGAGGGAAAATGTCGTAAGGTCAAAGGGAATGCAGATTATCCCCCTGTTTTAGACAATTAACTGATGTCGATAAATAGCTTCATCGTGCCTAATCATAAGAACAAAGGGCAGAAGCACTAACCAGAACTCCAGTGTCTACTGCTTATGTGGGGAGTCACAATGAGCTATTCATGCCTGGTTACCTGTACCCCACCAGGGCAACCTAATGTACAATATGTTGGTTAAACGCTCTCGACCTCATATTTCACCTAAAAATATTGGTATAAAAATGAGAATCTATTAATTGACACCATCTTGGCTGTTTCTAAAATGAATATTAAATAGATTTGATTTTTTAAAAGCTCTAAAACCTATATGATTTTTAAGCAGAAGAGAAGAACCATGTAGCAAAATGCGAAGGGAAAAGGATTGTACCGAATCCCAGCCTGAGTAGAAGTACTGCAACAGTAATCAGGACTTCAGCCCTTGAAGTCTTAGACTATCCGTTAAAGTCTCCACCGGCTAAAACACCCAATTCTTATAAGGAAGAATTACTTGCCTTTACCAAGCAGGTACCGTGGTACAGGGATGATAAATAGTGTTGATGTGAGTCACAGGCTTAGGGAGAAAATGGACTGTAGGGAAATGTTAGATAAACATAAATTCTTCTGCCACAAGCACCTAGATAAAATATAACAAAAATCCTTGTAAATGAAAAGCCAAGTGTGCAAGCAAGAAAGGAAAATCACCAGGCACAGAGACGAGGAGGGGACTCAAGGCTATAGTGGGAAGTGGATGACGGATGAGCTGCTGACTCCTGCAGGGGGTGGGGTAGTTACAGGAGTGACCGCTGTAGAGGCAGGTATGGTGGGCACGATGTTGGCAGTTTCAGTAACCAAGGGGCTTGGGCTTTTCATGCCCACATGGGTGCAGGAAATGAGACCTTGGGCACCATAAGGCAGGGAGTTAGAATGAGGACCCTGCTTAAGGCTGGTATTCTTGGAGGGCCACAGCCTCACGGAAAGTACAGATTAGGTAAAAACTGTCCACTGGCTCAGTAAGGGAACAAGAAAGTGTGTCTGTCTCTGCTTGGACTCAGATTTAAGACTTATCCCCTGAGAAATCAAAACTCAAGGCCTGTGTCTCACATAGACTTCAGTTTGAATTTATACTACCCAGAAGCCTGGAAAACTCCCAAGGCAAAAGCCTTAATATAAAATGGATCCCAGACTGATGATAGCTTTGATTTGCCTGGAGAAGTAAATATAGCAACACTCCGGAGGGACCCTTCTGTAATCTAGGACGAAAGGTATTTGATGGAATGTACAAGCCGCGCCGAAGATGAGAGAAACGTCCACCACACACACGAGTCTAAACATAACGACTGTTAGCTGACTGTCATAGAAAGACAAAGAATGCAAATGTGTCTAATTCACTTTAAAAACCTTGTACGTGTACAAAATGACATGGACAAGGGCGTCTGTGGCAGTATTATTTGTAATGCCCCAAACTGGAATAACCCAGGCCATTCTTGAGCGGATTGTTAAGTAAACCATGGGGCATCTATCCTAAGGCAACAAAAAAAATGAGGTTTTCTAGGTACTGATATGAAAAGATATCCAGGATATATTGGTAATTCAATAAAGCCAGAAAAAAGTCAATATAATTAGTACCTTTTATCTAGGAAAGAGAGATATAATAAGAATTTATATCCTTATCTATGAATATTTGCATTGACATAGAAAGAATGTACAAAAATGAATACTATTATTGACCACAAGGACTGGAGTGTGGTATGGGTGTGTAGAAGGGAAATGAGTGGAAGTAAAAC
>VMDR010001638.1:0-81329 GCA_007922815.1 Macrotus californicus
CCATTCTCCCCCTCCTCCTCCCCACTTATAACCCTCCATGTGATCTCCATTTCTGTGATTCTGTTCCTGTTCTAGTTGTTTGCTTAGTTTGTTTTTGTTTTTGTTTTAGGTTCAGTTGTTAATATCTGTGGGTTTGTTGTCATTTTACTGTTCCTATTTTTTATCTTCTTTTTCTTAGATAAGTCCTTTTAACATTTCATATAATAAGGGCTTGGTGATGATGAACTCCTTGAACTTGACCTTATCTGGGAAGCACTTTATCTACCCTTCCATTCTAAATGATAGCTTTGCTGGATAGAGTAAGAGTTGGGAGTTTCATACCATGAATAGGGCCAAGGTTCTGATTTTTTATCTTTAAAGAGCCGTACTTAGCATTCAAAGCCAAAGCTTGCCCTTTAGTTATGAAAATTTCACAGTAGCTGCCTTGTTGTCATTGGCATTAAGGACAGTTACAGAAAGAAAGTTAAATTTTATTTGCTTGCAAATGAATCCAGGCTCCAGTGGATTGAGGATGCAAACCCAGCTTGTGGTCTAGTCACTTAGATGTGAATTAAAACACCCTCCCTGGGGTAAAAGGGTTCTACCTCTGAGGAGCCCCCAGGGGAAGAAGACAGGAAGAAAGCCTGGGCCTCCAGAGGGAAGCATCCATTATTATGCTAATGTGCCTGAGCAGGTGTGGGTGTGTAGTCAACCAAGGCTGCCCTTCTGTCAGATTTTCCATGCTTGTGGCTGGATCACAGGGAAGGACCTAGGTAGGTTCTCACTCTGGATTCTTTAAGGATAATTTCTCAAGAAAGGGTAAAATCACAAATCTTATACGAATATAAAGCTGAACATAGGCTAAAGATTTTATTTAACTGGCAAGGTGTTACAACCCGTTCAATGGAAATGTGAAAAAAAACCACCAATCTATGGAGTACAGAAATGTTGCAATGAATGTGCAAGTCAACCCATCCTAGCTTTTCTACTAAGTGATGGAAGTCAATGGAACCTCTGGGGATAGGACAGAATGTGCATGTCTATAGCTAAGAATTATTTTGCATTGCTATCAGGTCTATACGATTCATAGGGCTGTAAAATAGCTTCCATGCAATCATGAAACTCAGAAGTCCGCTGAGGTCTAGACGATGCAGAGCTGTTCATGGCAGCACCAGTGTGTCCCCACTGCTTGACTCTGGGGGTCACTGTGAACGATACTACTGACTGGAGTTGTGCAGCACGGGGACATTGGGGCTCACTTCCTACTCCCAGTCCCTGTTTTTCCCTCCTGTCCTCTCCTTGGGGTCAATTGTGGTTTTCAGGCAAAGCACCCACACAAAAAGATGCCCCCCAACATTCCTCATGTTGACCCAACTCAAAAAGAGTCTGGAGGCTTTGGCCAGAAATAAATGGTAAAGATTTATTCAAGGTCTTAGGGTTTGCATATTGGAAATACAGTGAGGCAAAAACCTAGAAGTGTTTCAAAGAAGAAAGAAAAGAGTTGTTACAGTAAATAAGTCCATTCTTGAGAATTTTCAGTCCTGCATGCTTAGCCCTAGGATTGGTCCAGAACAGTTATCAGTCAGACGTCAGGTGTCTGGGTGATGGGTGTCTGGTGGTCTGGTCATGTCCAGTGGTCAGAATAATGGGTGTTATGTGGATGTCAGGTGGTCTAAATATGTGAAACCTTCAGGGGGTAATCAGAGGGTTATCTGGAGGTCTGGTATGTGTCCAAATGTAAATGTAGGTATTGATGTGGGACTGGAGAATTCTAACAGTTTAAATCTGCAGACTGGTTAGAGCAGGAAGAGAATTATTTCCTCATGCCTTATCCTACTTGATTTTAGTAGTTTAGCAGCTTGCCTATGGAGGCCTCCTTTTATTCCTTCACTCTGTTCCTCAGCATGTGTAGTATTTCTACTTCTCTTAGTTCCCACCACTTCTGTGACATCTGGAGGAGATTGGAGAAGGAGGCCGGTGCCAGGCCTTTTAGGTTTCTATTGACCTCTTCCTCTTTCAGAGCAGTACAAGGAGGCTGCAGTGAGGACCTGGAGGGTACAGTGCAAGGTTTAGAAGGGGTTCTCAGCTGTCATATGCCTACAGCATTTCAGGGCACTTGGCTAGGGACCATCTTCAAATTCTCTGTTTTTTCACTACCCTGTCCAGCGGAAGTGGAGAGGTGGGGTGAAGAGAGTGCCCAGCAGAGAGATCAGGAGAAGAAAAGATCTAGGACTAAGCTGAAGGGCTTTTGGAGAGTATTCCACCCAGAGAATGCTGTTATGCCAGCCAAGCTACCATATAAACTTGGGGAAAATAATAGGCCCAAAAAACAGTGGCCCATCCATGCCTTCATAATTTTATCCATATAGTTTTGATTTTTCCATGCAAGTTAAATTTCAAAACAAAACAACAGCACAGAACAAAGAGAAAAACCTCTACCTTAGCAGAAGAAACATGGGTGGGAAGTCGGTCTGTCACCATCTTGGTCAAAAGACCAGGACTGGAAATTGAGGCAGAGCTATTAGGTTCCCCAGCTGAGATGCAAGAGATGCACACAGCAGCCTCTGTCTATGAGAACTTACCTTCAGAGCCTCATTGAAAGAATTCACTCATACAGTGATCAGCTTGGAAAGGATTTTATTTAACTTAACTCAAGTAGGAACTCTTTTCCTGGAAATGTTTCATTCAGTTTAATCTTCACTGATTGAACTTATGCTGTGTCACTTGAGGACTCCACATAGTGCCTTGGACTGGGGTTGGAATATGGAGGAAATAACCCACAAATAACAAGAAAATATGATTCTTGTACTTCAGCAGCTTATTAGTAAGTGAGAATTTCTTTTTTTAAATGTGGAGGCTCCAAGATGTCTCTTAGAGGTCTAGACTCCAGAACTCAACACAGTATCAGCTCCATCACATTTTGTTGATCAAAAAATAATCACAAGTTCTGCTTGTTTGATGGGAGGATGATGACGGCACAGTGGGAGGTGGCTTGCACGCTGGGCTGGAGGAATCTATGGTCAGTAGAGAATTTCTCGCACACACACATATCAATACAGGATATGAGCAGAGGAATTTCTGTCATGACAGAATTGTTTTTTATAGTTGTCATCATTTTAACCATCATAAACATCATCATCAGGTAATTTTTTTTGAAACCCTGACAACATAGAAGTTGCCCTTTTGTACGGGTAATTTATATTTATAAAGGAAATCTCCATTTTAGGGGTATCTCCCTTTCTGTATTAGTAAGAGAAGGATGACTCTAAATCACAAGAGAATCTTATCAATGAAAAGGCATTGATTTAAATCTGAATTAAAAAACATTACTTTTATTTACCATACTTCTTTTGGTAAACTCTCTCTTACTGGCCTCCACTTTGCCACACCTTTCTACTTCTGTATTTAGCTAAAAATGGAATTTAGGTTGGAGTTCTAAGCTACTTTTTTGAGTCATTCATGTTTATCTGGATATCTCCTATGTATAGATGAGTTAGAAATGTTATTAAACTTCCGTTTGTTTTTCTCTTGTTACTTTGTTTTTTGTTATAGGGGCCCCAGCTGAGAATGAAGAAAAATGGAAGGGGGTGGCTTCTCTATGGAGCACATTCACACCTTTCCCCACGCCCTTCCCCCAGGTGTATTTTCCTTGCCTTTGTTTTTTTTCTTCTAAGCTTCAAGGGCCCTTCTTTTGCCTCTGTAACATTTTTCCTGAGCCCATTTCTTCTACGGCTCAGCCCGTCCTCTGTCACTTTCTAAATGAACTTTCTCTTATAAAAAAAGAAAGAAAGAAAAATAGGAGGGAAATTATTTTTCTCCCCTATGCATCAACAACATTGGTAGGACTTAGGTAGCCTCCAAGCAAGTCCAAATTCAAACCAGAGCATTTTCCCAAGTGACAATGCATTAGCCACGTGCCAGGCAAAGGGCTCAGATATACTGCTTGTTCTGGGCCCAGTCCTTCTGATATGGGTGGAATATTCTTTCTCTCACATTGCTGACTAAAATTCAAATACTGTATTTCCCTAGGGTTCATTAAAATCAATTGTCTCTGGGCATTACCTATTTAGCATTTTGTCTGTGTTCAACACTTCAACCTAAGAGATCTCTCTGAGTGGCACAGGACATGATTCTTTCAACCCTTATCTCTCTGTTTTTGTGTCTTGCCAAGGAGAAGGCAGCTAGATTCCCTTGCTTTTGAGTAAGAAAACATAAGATTTTCCCTATCAGTCTTAGAACAAACCCAAAGCAAAATTATAATGAGAACAAATATTTGAGAACTCATCTAAGAGTTTTTTTGAGGGGGAAATTGCTGTAAGAAAAGATTCTAATCAACACAAACTAATTTTCTAGGGAAAAAATTGTTAATATTTTCCTCCTCCTTTATTTCAGCGTTGATGTTGTCACTGCAGATTCAATTCATGCCACAAGGGGCAGGGCGTGCTTCCATTCTGTCTAATGCAAGTCGTTGGGGAACAGAAAATAAGACTGGGTATGAAGAAGGTGTGAAGACCACAATGGATGGGAAATGAACGCATTCTTCTGGAGCAGGTACCATGTCTTCCTCATCTTAAAGCCCACAGAAATGACAAGCTCAGTCACTTGTACACAGAAAATGATTGATAACGGTTTGCTGAGCTGAATTATTGGAGACAGGTGAGTCTTGGGGTTAGGTGTATGCTCTCAATCTTTTCAGATGACTGTCAGGTCAAACCATGAGCCTTTCTTGGGAATGTGTATCCATTCTTCTTTTTAACTGTATGCCCAAAAGTTTGCACATGGTTATTTCTTCAACGTGACACAAAATCCAAGGATATACCTCGTTTATCTTCTGCTTTATTTAAATTAGATTGAAGGCAAGTTTATTCAGCTTACTCCATCATTAGTAAATAACTTACATATTCAGAAAAGAGACTTAGATGCTGGGGTGGAAGGGGGCTATCAAACCAGGTAGACTTCTAACATCTTGCAGGAGTGTCAAACTCATTGTCACTGGGGGCCACATCTGTCTCACGGTTGCCTACAAAGGGCCGAATGTGATTTAGGACTGTACAAATGTAACTATTCCTTAACAGTTAAGCAAGAGCTTGGTGCTGCCGTGGGGTAAAAACAAGGTGCTGGGTGGGATAAAAGAAGGTGGCGGGCCAGATTAGGCTGGTGGACCTTGTGTTTACCACCTGTGTCTTAGTGTGTACTAGGTACTATAAACACTTTGCGTTAGCAAGTTCTGGAGTACGCTTTATAGTCCTGTCTTGCAGTAGTGGAATGGCCAGATCGGTGATCGGTTGCTTCTATGTCTCATTTCTAGTTTTTCTCCCATGAAAGTCATAGCCAGTAAACAACCGTGCTTCCTACAAACCTAGCAACAGCATTGTGTCGGACACGCACAGGTGAAATATGAAGCAACAGGAAGTGGGTGATGCAGACTGAGAGGTAGTGGTCACGTCTCCCCCCAGAATTGATTTTCATTGTTTTTAAGGGAGAAAATAGATGTAAAGATTTCTCAGACAAATATGGTTTCCTAGAAATACAAGTAATTGCTCCCACTGGTGTGCTCTGGAAATGCAGTGATAGTTACTGGGATCGCTCATGAGCTGACATTACATTTCTAGGCTGGAGTGCTGGCCTTTATCGGAGCCTCCGAGGAAATGGCAGCTGAGATGGAATAAGGCTGCAAAAGAGCTGACTGCTGAGACTCCCTCCTTTGCATAGAAATTTCAGGTCGTTTAATAACATGAAATGGCCTTTGTACATTAAAATCCCCCATTAGACATTAGCTGGCTGTTAGACACCCAGGCATGTAAAGACGGAGGGATGAGAAACACAAGTTAATTTATAGTTTGTAAGTTAATTTGAGCCATAGGAGATGATGCAGTTTACTTTGAAGATCATTCTTTGTGACTCTATTCCCTGCCTCGATTTTATATACATAAGTGCATGTACAGTTATCAAAAAGGAATCCCAAGTGTGTAGCTCTGTTTTCCTTTTTCTAAGACTCCTTCTATTCCGAGAAAAATGAGCAAGGCACAGAGAACCCTATGGTGGAGGCAGACAGTGGAGAGGTCAGGGCTCCTGTGGAAGGGGGTATGCAGAGAGGGGGAAGATCCTGAGACATCTAGGGCTAGCAGAAGGTGTGATTGAACTGCAAACGGATGAGACAGCATGATCAGGTGGGAGGTCAAACCCAAGGTGTGTGGCCAGGCTACTTGGATTTTCATCCCAGTGACTCTTGATCCTGAATGTAGCAAGGGGAGGACATCCTTCTTTAAGCTTTCTTTTTAGTATTTGAGGGCAAATTTCCAAAATCTCCATCATAGTTATCTCTATACTTAGAATCTGTCCTTTGGGTTTGCCTATAGATGAGGTGGGGAAATTGGAAGAGTCTAGAGTAATCCACAACGAAGGTCAGTTTAAGTATTTCTAATAGGGCAACAGTTATTTTATTTGTTCTCAGGTAGATGAGAGAAGAAGGAAAGAAAATCCCACTTAATGCAGGATGCACGTGTAAAAAGTTGTACTTGAAGCAGGAAGCAATTCCTAAGGGAAGCAAAGCCCAGTTAGACCTTTGTGCATCTCTTGATTTCCTAACATTCCTGAAGGTTCTTTTTGGAAAAGAGGAGGCAATTACTGAGCTAATTCAGAATCATTAGAGAAAATATAACAACAACAAACACTTAGTCTGCTAATCTGGGCCAGGCACTGATCTAAGATGTTACCTCTTGACTCCTCCACACAAATTTATAAATCCAGAAGGTGTGACTAGAAACAAAAATGTCAGGTAGCTGAGTAGCTGTTTCTTCAACTTGTTGTATATGGAAATGTGGGAGAATCCTTTTCCAAAAATCTAAAATCTTACAGCTTTCTTAGAAGAGGTCCTGGCAAGATCCAAGTGGCACTCTTTTTTATGAGCATCATAAAACACGGCACTGACTATATTAACTGATGGAGAGAACCTGCTGAAATTTCACTAAAGTGCCAGAACATTTACCAGCAAGCCTTTAACTGCAAATCGCATCCCCTCTGGGTTCAGAGCATCCTGAAGGCAGCTGGCTCTGCCTCTTCTTGTCCTTAGCCTGCCGTCATTCTCTATCAAGTGGGACACAGATTTTCTTCCCTCTTGCATAAGAAAGGATGAAGGGTAAGTGGGGTGTAACCAGAAAGAGACAAGAAGAAGTGTGCATGTGGGCAAGAGTGAGAACACCAGAAATATGTGGCATTTAACTGAAATTGGTATGGCCAAGAGGTCACATGCAAGGAAAGCCTGAGCTGTATGCTGCTGCCTTCAGAGGCCCCTGTGCGTGAGGTTGATTTGTGTATCAGTTTCTTGTTGCTATGGTAAAAAGTTACTGCAAACGTTATGGCTTAACACAACATACACTCACTCTCATATACTTGTTGACGTCAGAATTCTGAACTGAGTCATCTGGACCGAAAATCAAGGTGCTGCTTACTTCTAGAGGCTCCAGGAGATAATTTGTCCTTGGCTTCTTTCTTCTAGATGCTGCAACCACTCCAGTCTCTGCTGCTACCCTCACCTCACCTTCTTCCTCTTCTGTGGCCAAATCTCCCTCTGCCTCCTGCTTGTAAGGACACCTTATACTCAGTGCTCCTCTGGGTAATCCAGACAATCTCCGCATCTCAAGACCCTCGACTTAAGCACATCTGCAAAGACTCTTCTGCCACGTAAGGTCACATTCACAGGGTCTAGAGATTTGGACCTGGACATCTCTGGGAGTCGTGATTCAGCCTGGCATTATTCAGTTAACCAAGGTAGCTGACACATCCTCACGTACCGTTGCTTTACGATTGGGGGGTCTACAGGTCTTGGGGGGGAAGAGTGGTAGTGTACGCCCTTTCCCTCCAGGGCAAATCTGATCAACACTGAGGTCAGCTCCTGAGCTTTCTGCTAGATCGATTGACCTCTCTCTCTGGAGTTACCTGGGCTGAGGACAACCTTTTTAAATTATGGACTGAAATGCATGTTTCCAAAGTAACATTGGGGAGGACAAAGTTTTCCTCTGTTCTCTTAGGTTTGGTGCTTGAGGGGCTGCAAATGAATCTGGCAAAAGAGACTAGCAACAGGAAAAAAATAAATTTAATTACATTTGTATAATGGGAGCTCACAAAGAAAGGTGACTTGAGACCATTGGAATTTGGGACTTACATGCCGTCTTTGTAGGGGGATGAGTAAGGGCAAGGGTCACTTTGGGAGAACAAATGAGTTCTTGGGTGGCAGTGTGGGGGAATAAAGAGTGCTTATGGAAAAACAAATGACCTATTGCAAAGATAAATGAGCCCTGAGGGGAATATATGGAAGACAGGATGGTTCTGGGACGTCTTTTTGGGTCGATATGCCACCCCAAAATATTTCTCTTTGGCAAATACACTATTTTTGTGTTAAAGGCCATTAACAACCAGTAATTGCAGAAGAAGCTCTAAAAACAGAGCACAAGTTATGCTTTGGTAAAGGCAATTTACATTTAGAAAGCCATGTTTATTTGTAAAGGTGTCTCCCCTCTGGTACAGGAGGAACCTACTTAAATCTGCATAATACACTTCACTGAACAACCCTTGTTATGCACACTCTCACTGGTCACCCCCCACCCAGAAGCCCCAAAGCCACTTTTCCTTGTTTAGCCTCTAAGATGGTATATAAGGTACAGCCATCTGCCTGCTTCTTTGCCTCTCCTTTCTTTGGTGGAACTCCCCTGGATGCCCAAGTAATTAAATGTGGGTTTTTTTTTTCTCTTGTTAATCTCTTTTATCATTTGATTCAAGGGCCCCAGCCAATGAACCTAAGATGGGTAGAGAGAAAAATCACTTTTTGTCTCTCCTGCGTAGCCTCCGAAAGCCTCTCGGCTCCCCAATCTTGCCATCTCCTCCTTCCGTCTTGCACACCAGCCTACCAGCAAGTGAACCAGGAGGAGAGGAGCAGCTGTGATTCTCCAGCTGAAAAGCTGCTCAGCAGGAGAGGGGGATATGAGGAGGCAGAGAATCGCTCCCATCAGGAGGCGCGGAGCCCTCTCACCCGGACTTCCTGGGAAATGAAGGAGAAATAATAGACAGCTCACACTGGCCGCCTACCAGCCTGGGTGGTCCTTCTGGAAGTGGAAGCGCTCGCAAACCCCTCCTGGGGCCAGAGCAGGTCTGACGAGCTGGAGGAACGGGGGGCAACCTTGGCAAACTGAAGAAATCAAATTGAGGCCTCAGGCCCTTTGCAGAGTTGCTTTTTCCAGGGCTCTGGGAATCCACGCTCGGTTGCTGATTTAAAAATCTGATTATGCAACATTAAAAATGTCAAAATTATCTTCCTTTGATAGTTAGTGGCTTTGTTTGGGGTGACTCATATCAGCCTGTGACAGAGTTCACAGGAAGGCTCTTTATCCCTAGTTTTTAAAAAGTTTTATTTATTTAGTTTTAGAGAGAGAGGAAGGGAGGGAGAAAGAGAGGGAGAGAAACATCAACGTGTAGTTGCCTCTCACATGTCCCCCACCGGGGACCTGGCCTGCAACCCAGGCATGTGCCCTGACTGGGAATCGAACTGGCGACCCTTTGGTTTGTAGGCTGGCGCTCAGTCCACTGAGCCACACCAGCCAAGGCTCTATATACTTATTTTTAACATAAAGATGGGTCCAATCCAAATGTACCCCTTATTTCTTAGGGGAGTCTAACACATTATTTTTGTAATGTAAGCTGGATCTGTGGGTAATAAGAACCATCCATTTCGCTATGTTCTTTGCTAAGGCAATAAATGCCATATTGCCGTTGCTTTGTTTTTGCCAGAATGTCTCAGATTTAGAGTTCTCACCTGAGGGGATGAGGGACATGTGCACAGGTACCTTCTTCGGCAAAATTGTTTTGCAGATTTAGATGGAGTGCCTCTGAACACGGGCATGCTCCTAGGTTTCCACTTTGTGGTGGGTCGGGAAGATTATGTTTTCCAGCCTGGGCAGGACCTGTCCTTGCTGGTAGACACACAAACAGGCAACCACGTTTATATAAACACAATTCTGTAAAAGTCGGAGACAATAGGAAGGCCAGAAGCAATCTAGTTTTGGTAATATTTTCAATAAATTAATGACCTGTGTCTGTGGCAGCAGATACTTGGAAAAGACTGAGCTGACAGATGGACATGAATAAAAGCCACAGGAAAACTGGGAAGGATGACAAATCTTACCTGCAGGCCATTTTCATGCCCCTCGTTAATTAACCACCCTGCTCTTCTTACAGCAGATAAGTTTATTTTTCTCTTTCCTCTGAAATTCTTTCCCGGCCTATTGTTTTCTTTCAGGCTTTGTCACAGATTCCTCCTGTGTTTTTTCTATCCCAAATCAGTTTCCATCCCGTGTTCTCTTCCAGTTTTCCTGCACCGAGGTTTCTGCAGGGGAGAAAGCAAGGACATTTCCTGCGCCTCTTGGTCAGCTTCCTAACAATTTTCTGGCTATTCATGTCTAACAACCTTCTAGCCCCAGGGAATACAGATTCCTTTCCTTTTCTATAAATTGTTGTGTCTGTTCCCGCTGCCCATCCCCAAAAATACAACACAGCGTCATTGATTCCCCCGCTTTTCTTCCCCTGACAAGAATTGTTACAAATGAATTGGTTGTGCCCTGTATCTTTTAATGGTTTATAGTTTCTGATGTCCGGTTTGGAAGCCTGGCAGGATCATGTAGTTGAAAGAACATGGGATTTGGAAACAGCCAGTTTTTGGCTCATATTCTGGTTTTGGCTTTTATTAACTAGATGACCTTGGGTAAGTTTTTAAATCCCTCTAAGCCAGTGCCAATCAATCCAAGAATGATTCCTGCCATCCTAGTTTGCTGATGGGTCTCAGGGAAATGTGCATCTCACCCTGCACCCCCTTCCACCTCTCTGACAGCAGAGTGCCGGGAGGGTATGGCAGTCAGTCGTGACTTTACCTTCTGCAGGGTTCAATGCCTTCTTTCCTGGCCACGGAAGATGCATAGTTGCTGAATCAAATGGAGTCCCTCTGTTTTCAAGAAGCTCTAATTTGGCTTGCAAAAGGACTCTTGTCTGGCCTGAGGAAACTGGGTTTGTGGTCACATGGTCCAGCAGGCATCTAGTATACCTCCTCTGGTAGTCTTTTATATATTTTATATGTAAATTATGTAATTTTTAAATGTATTGATTTGAGAGAGAGAAACATCGATTTGTTGTTCCACTTATTTATGCATTCATTGGTTGATTCTTGTATGTGCCCTGACCAGGGAATGAACCCCACAACCTTGGTGTATCAGGACAATGCTCTAACCAATTGAGCTATCTGGGTAGGGGTCCCTGGTATTGTTGCTCTCTCCTTTTATTTACACTTCTCAGGGGGTTGCAGGAAAGGCAAGAGACAAAGCAGGGGATGATGCTGGAATTCCTTTTTCTGAGCAGCAGCCCAGGAGTGCTGGAAGGTCAAAGAACTGTAATGAAACTTACCGAGGATTTGTCTAATTTGAGTAATTCCAATCTCGGCCATTATTACTTCCTTGAAGAGGCCTTCCCTGACCATACAATCAAAAGTAATTCCTCCAGCCACTCTCTAATCATTGTAGGGGTTCAAGGTTAGAGCCTCCTTGAAATGTGCCACTTTGGCAAGCAGACTATTTTGACCTGAAGGCAGTGAAGACACAGCAGACTCAAACAAAAAAACCAAACTCCAAAATTTTTACCTGTCTAATTACCTAAGAAGTTAGATAGAGGGCCTGACCCAGAAACGGAGACAACTTTTACCTCAATGACCTCTCTGTAGGGCAGGACAAATCTAACTGCTAAACATCCGCTTTTCAGATAGGCCCCTATGCATCAGCCTTCTCCCCTGTGAAGCCCCAGGCCCTCATCTCATTTCTTAGCTCAGAACAGCATGTAAGCCTGAACTTGTCCTTGGGTCTCATTGTCTTTATGGAACACCCACACATACATAATTAAATAGGTTTTTCTCCAGTTAGTCTATGTTAATGTACTTTTTAGTCCCGCCAGAAGAACCTAGATGGGTAACAGGAAAAAATTTTTCTCCCCATCATTCCTCTATATTAGCCTCACAGCACTATCTGAAATTACTTGCTAATTTATGTGGTGACTCATTTATGTTTTTTGTTTGTTTCTACCACTGAAACAGAAATTCTATGACAGCTGGAAATTTACTTATGTTCTGTTGTAGCCTCATTGCTCAGAGCAGTGTAACACAGAACTGGGCCCTCATGAATAATTAGGCCACCGATCTTGCTAATGTTGGACATTACCCTGGCATCTATCAATGAATGAATACAGCAAAATATCTGATTGAGGCTAGGCTTAGATGATCTTCAGTGGCCCATTCATATATCTGCAGGTAAAGTGGGCAGGCAGCTTTCTTTATTAGATTCTGACTGTGTCCTCATTTGTGCCCAACAGTGACATGGCTCCTCAGCAAGAGCCAGGCTGCAGTTAAAAACAGTTTTAGTTAGTTCATGGAGCAGCAGTTGATTTATTTCTAACTTTCAAAGCATGTTTTAGCCTGTCTTCTAGAACATTATTCTCTTGACTCTTCACCTACCTAGCCAGCGCTCCATGTCAGCAGCCCCCATTCCAATCTCTATCCACCTTCATTTTCTAAGTGATTTGTCTAGTCTCATGGCCTCAAACCCCTTTCTGTTTTGACAGCCCTCACATTTATAGCTTCAGTCCAGACCTTTGAATTCCATACATGCATTCCCAATGGCCCATGTGACTGCTCCACTTGAAAGTTGAAGCAGATTGATGAACGTTCACACCCTTGACCATGTGACTTTACGTTTTGCCTCCCTGAAGAGGCAAGGTCTACTCTTCTGGCTGCCCCCACTGAATCTGGACTTAGCCTTGTTACCTGCTTTACCCATGGGGTGAGGCAGAAATCACAGTGCACAAGTTCCAAGCCTACCTCTCAAGAGTGTGTGTTCGTTCTTACTGTCTCCTGTGATTCTGCCACTTCACAAGAAGTACCAGGCC
Organism: Macrotus californicus; assembly: GCA_007922815.1. Classification (NCBI taxonomy): domain Eukaryota; kingdom Metazoa; phylum Chordata; class Mammalia; order Chiroptera; family Phyllostomidae; genus Macrotus; species Macrotus californicus. The sequence goes on from VMDR010001638.1 coordinate 12,952, forward strand.
AGGCTAGCCCTCTCATTTCAGGAGAAGAGTGAGAGACTTAGGCCTCAGGCCATTAGGATTTAGGACGTTTCCCTGCTAAGGGGCCTCAGGAAAGCCAGGCTAGAGTGGATCACCTAAAAACTAGACCTTCTACCAGTAGACAGATAATGAGATTAGTTCAGTGCATCCTGAAGCAGCTGACCCTCACTAACTCCCAGCACTATAATAAATAATTATGGCTTTAAGCCTTTAAGGTTTTATTTTTAAAAAACTTTAGATTTAATTTGTGTTGTATAAATTGCATATATTTGGAAGGTATAATTCAATGAGTTTTGATTGTATATACATTGGCGATCTAAAATGTGGCATTCTGATGGGTAGATAGGGGTATCTCATCGTGTTTGAAATTTCACTTCCCTGATGACTAATAATGTAGAATAACTTTTCATGTGCTTATTGGCCACTTGTTAATCTATTCAAGTTGTTTGCCCTTTGCAAAATTGTATTATTTGTCTTCATATCTTTGAGTTGTAAGTTCCTTATATACTCTAGATATGTTATCTGTTAGATATACATGTTGTAAATATTTTTTCCTGCGGCACATTTTGATTTCTAAACAGCAAAAGTTTTTAATTTCCATAAAGTCCAATTTATCAGGGTTTTTTTTAAAATGGGTTGTGCTTTTCATGCCCTATAAGCTATTGAGTTTTAAGGTGGATTGCCATTCAGCACTACCTAGCTACAACAGAAGCCTAATAGGTATCTCAAAACTAATGTGTCCTGGACCAGACTTCTGATTCTTACCCTTTCAATGGTTGTCCTCATCTCAAACCATGCAATTCATTATTCCAGTTTTCAGGCACACACACACACACACACACACACACACACACACACACACCCTTTATTCTCCTCTTCTGGTCCCACTCCACGTACAACCATTAGCAAACCTGATTGGAATCTCCTTCAAAATATGCCCAGAGCCTGACTATCTCTCACCATCTCTACCACTGTCACACTGGGCCAAGCTGCCATGATTTGTGCCCTGTTTGTTTGTTTTGTTGTGTTTTTTGTCTTTGATAATTTTTATGAGTATATTTCAACCAAATTGATGATGTACTGGGAAGCAAGAGCGCCAATGCTCTGGAGAATGACAGTTTTGCAGTTCTCACACATTTGGAGTTATGGAGGGAATATAAGGAACTTGTGTCCTGGTTTGTTTTTTTGTTTTTGTTCTGCAATAGCTTCCTAATGGCCTTTCTCCTGCCATTGTTCCCTTATGATCTATTCTCAATACAGAAGCCAGAGGGATATTTCTTTGAAATTTAAGTCTGATCATGTCTGTCATCTGCTCAAAATCTTTCCAAGGCTTCCCTAGCATTCAGAGTAAACTGCAGAATCATTGTAATAACACAAACACCCTAAACATACTGAACCCCCACCTCTGCTCCCTCTCTGTTATCATCTGTGATCACTCCAGTAACATTGCTCCTGCAATTCCTGGCCTTCCTGTTACTCGTTCAATATTTTATGCAAACACCTGCCTTAGGGCCTTTTCTCGTCTATGCTCTCTGCCTGTAATACTTTCCTCTGATATTTTTGTGCCTACAAACTCCTTCATTTTCCTCAGGTCTCTATACAAATGTCTTTTCAGCACCTGACATTATGTGCCTTACTATTATTATTTTGCATGGCACTGCTCACCACCTCATTTTTATACATTTGTCTTTCTTCACCTCTTTTCCCTGTACCCTGCCAAACCTTTACAATGTACAAATCATAAGGGCAGGGATGTCATTCTGCTACTGTTGGACCTGTGAGGTCTAAAACTTGTAGGCAATTCAAGAGCATAGTGATACTCTGCTTCTGAAAGTAAATATAGCAACTGCAACTGAAAAAATGTTAAATGTATAAAAAGAGTATAGTGATAGAATATTAACCAGTATATAGCGAAGTACTTAATTTTAGATATTTAAAATTTATATTGTAATTTTTGATAAATAGAAACACTCTGTGTGTTCTCTGTACTTAGAGAGTAGTATCTTTACAACGTTGATTTTCCAGAAGAGTTTAAATGTTCAGTGCTAGAGGACAACAGCCAAATATTCAGTTAGGAAACAATCATTACAACTGCTTTTTGGAAGATATGATGCAATGATATGAAAATGCTCCAGAATAAGTACTTTTGAGTAGAATAAATAATGATATCTGTCATATCAGTAATGAAAAAAATAAAGCCACAGATAAGAGAAGGGGAGAAAAGTATATCACAATTTTAGAAAGCTGATTTCTTAGCAGTAGAACAATGAATTATTTGCCTTTCTCTTCATGCTCTCTGGAATTTTTCACATTTGCTACAAGTTTATTTTCAAATAAGCCAGTACATTTTGACTTCTAGATTTTTCACATTTTCTACAAGTTTATTTTCAAATAAGCCAGTACGTTTTCAGTTCTAGTGGTAACTCCATTTTTGCTCTTCCATTTAAGAAAGAATTTAGTGGTTTTTTTTTTTTTTTTTAAACTACACATGTCTCCTAACACCTAGACTGGTGTGCTTCCCTCTGTTGAGAATGGCTGCAGTTAGTGCATGTGAGGTCATAGTGACCCAGGAGGTGAGCAGCATCCTCACAGATACCTAAGCCTGGGCTTAGCTGGGCAGCAGTGACCCAGCCAGGACGAACACACAGGCTTGTTTCTCTCCCCTACACCCACACCCCTTTTCGGAGGTGTGAGAGGAAGAAGGTACCGGGAGTGAACGTGGATTTTGAGTGATCTCTCTTTTCTGGAGAACGTGGGCCTGACCATTCCTGCCTAGTAGGCATGATATGAGGTGAAATCTTCCTTCCTAGACAATGGTGGGTCCCTCCCCTCTTCCACGTCTGTCTGTCTGCTGGCCACAGCAGCTTTAACACAACGCCCCTTCCCCAGTTTCCTCCCCCGACCGCTGGGAAAGCAGCCCTAGGGAGTCTGTCCACACGAAAAGTCAATGTAAAAAGACCAATAAAATCTTAATTCAAAGGTAAAAATAGGTGAATCCCACCAAGTTTTAAAAAGATTGTCAAGAATCATGAAATTTTAAAAGGGAATGTTGCAAATTTTGCTTATACTTTTAGAACATGGCCTGTTGCTAAGCTGCAAAACAGAAATACCAGCCAGGCTGTGTAAGAGCGATCCTCTAAACCAGACTGCCATTTATGTGTGTGAAACGCTTGTAAGTAAAATTTATTTTTTATTTTTATACTGTTATTTTAGCATTCAGTGTTATTATTCTGTAAAATGTTTTTACAACCCAATGACAATGCCATTGAAGTACAGTACCCCCCTCCCCCACCCTCCGCTTTTCCATGGCTTTGCTTTACAGTTTCATTTACCTGCTGTCAACCACAGTTGGAACATATTAAATAGAAAAATTCCAGAAATAAGCAACTTAGAAGTTTTACCTTTTTTAAAAGATTTTATTTATTTATTTTTAGACAGAAGGGAAGGGAGGGAGAAAGAGAGGGAGAGAACCATCAATGTGTGGTTGCCTCTCCTCTGCCTTCTACTGGGGACCTGGCTGGCAACCCAGGCATGGGCCCTGACTGGGAATCCAACCAGCGATCTTTGGTTCACAGGCTGGCGCTCAGTCCACTGAGTCACACCAGCAGGGGCAACAACTTATAAGTTTTAAATTGTGCACCATTCTGAGCAACATGATGAAATCTCATGCTGTCCTGCCCTGAACTGCCCAGCACATTGAGCCTCCCCGTTATTCAATGTCTCCACGTGGCTGAGGCTCTGCACCTCTTAGTCCCTTAGTCGCCACCTGGGGTGTCAAACTGACTGTCGGGGACCGCAATGCGGTGGTCAAGTCACCCTATGTTACTTCATAATGGCCCCAACGCACAAGAGCAGCGATGCTGGCAATTGGGACGTGACAAAGAGAAGCCTTCAAGTGTATGGATGCACAGGACGAAGCACCGTATCTGTGGGGTGGGTACTACCTGCGGTTTCAGGCATCCACTGGTGGTCTTCAAACAGAAACGCCCGCAGGCGAGGGGGGGCGACCGTAGTCATAAAATAGCAGTGCGCATGCTCGTGCTGAGAAAACGTGTCAGCAGACGAGCAGGCTTTGACCCGCTGTTGTATGTGGTAGGATGCCAAGAGGAAGGGCAGACAGCCCGAGAACACACGGAGCAGTTAATACGGGAGATGACTCTGTGAAATGTTAGATCGGATGCTAGGGATGGGAAAAGGGGCTTTAAAGGAAAAAGATATTACAACTTGTAAATGCGCTCCGAGAATACCTCTGTCTTATATTTACTCCCTTCAGATCATCATTCTTGAATTATGCAAGATCTACTTACGCAGTGTCTTATGAGATGCGTCTTTGGCATGAAATAAGACCTCCCCACATTTTTATCACCCAAAATAATCCAACTTAAAAAAAAAGTCAATGCTGCTTGGCATTAAACAAGTTTCAGGTTGTATTTTAAATAGGAAAACTGCATTTTTAGATTATATAACCCATTAGTTTGAATTGCTTAGAAAGTGCTTAGCAAAGCCCCATGTGCAAATAGGTGTAAAGACATTTTTTTTTTTTTTTGGTGATAAGAATCGGATAGTTAATGTTTCCAAAGCATTTTGCTTAGACATGTGAAGAGCTAAATTAATTTCCTTGAAATGTGTAGGGGAATGCACAGTTATAAATCTAATTCAGTTTCTTATTAGTGCAAAACTCACCCGAATGTTACAGCGTAATGGTCAGCTGTCGAGATGATTTATGCCATTTATTATTTTTAAAAGGAGGGATGTTTTGCTTTCTTCTTCTTTTTTATATTTCCATGTGATAACCTCGGCAGAGTGAAATCCCATTTCTAGTTTCCACAGTGCAATAAAAACAGGTTTGGCTTTTCAAGTTCGGCCGTGTGATCTGTGTGTGTAGTTTCAGTCTGTGATGTGCCAGCCAACGAACAGCTGATTTAATAACAGTTAAGAACCTCTGCTACACAGCAGTGACGGAAGTGCTATTTCTGTGAACCAACAGAATTGCCTGCTTCTACCAAGGATATAAATTATTTTGCCACATGGATGCCAAAATGTGAGGAATTCTGGGAACAATGACAAACCTCTGTTGTCTTTGGAGAGACTGGCTATGTGATCTCAGTCCATCCATCAAGTCAGCTTTAATTAAATCTAATTTAATAAACTGCTGCCTAATAAAAAGAATGCTTAAAAGAAAGTCACAGTTGCCCTGGCTGGTGTGGCTCCCTGGATTGAGTGCCAGCCTGCAAACGAAAGGTTGCTAGTTCGATTCCCAGTCAGGGCACATGCCTTGGTTGCAGGGCAGGTCTCCAGCTGGGGGCATGCGAGAGGCAACCGATCCATGTTATCTCTTGCACATGGATATTTCTCTCCCTGTCTTTCTTCCTCCCGTCCTCTCTCTAAAAATGACTAAATCAAATCTTAGAAAGAAAGAAAGCCACAGTTGGAGCACACAGGTGCCCACCAGAGGCTGAGCCCCTGGAACGAAAGCACTTCAGTGGAGCTCCCTGTACCTGGAGGTCCGAGGGCAGCTTCCTTTCTGATCTTCTTGCTCAGTTCTTCCCTTTTTAATGTAAAAAAAAAAAAAAAAAAAAAGGAAGCTGCAGGCTGCAGCCAGGAGCCAAATTGATATTTAATTAGATTTTCAATGTTTAAAAATAGAGATCATTAAGAAACTTCTTCCCTTCCCTCTACCCTTTCCTACAACCTTATCTTTTTTAAACATTGGATAAAATATATCAAGAACACGAAACTTGCCATTTTAGACATTTTAAAGGGTGTAATGTAATGGCATTAATTACATTCAGAGTGTTGTGCGACCGTGAACACTAGCTACTTTAAAAACTTTTCATCAACCCAAACACACAGCCTGTGCCCTTTAAATAATAGCTCCTCATTCTCTCTTCCCCGAGGACCTGGGAGCCTCGAGTCTGCTTTCTGTCTCTATGAACTTGCCGGTTCCAGGTATCTCAGGTAAGTGGAATCGTGCAATACAACGATGGGCAAAAGTAGGCTTATTGTTTTCATACAGATAAGTAACACAATAATGAATAAATAATAGCATGGAATAAACTCTATTTCATGTACTCACAACCGTACACCCACTTTTGCCCACCCTTGCAATTTGTCCTGTTTGTCCAGCTTACTTCACTGAGCATAATCCTTTTATGATTTATTCCTATCATAGCATGTGTCAGAATTTCCTTCCTTTTCTTTTTTAAAAAAGATTTTCCTTATTTACTTTTAGAGAGTGGGGAAGGGAGGGAGAAAGAGAGGGAGTAAAACACCAGTGTGTGAGAGATATGTTGGTCGGCTGCCTCCCACATGCCCCCAGTGTTCCACTGCATATACAGAGCACATTTTGTTTATCCATTAATCTGTCCATGGACACTTGGGCTCTTGGCAGCTTTTAGCTGTTCACACAATCACGTCTTGACAGTTACTTACCCTTGGTCTGGAAGGCACATCCTTCCCTGTTGCCTGTGCAGCTTCCGCTCCATTGGCGCCCCTAATAGAAGCCTTGCACTACTCTGGGCAAGGTTAGACCCCACTTCCTCTTGTCTTAGCAGGCCTTTCTGTGCCTGCACTTTGGCGTGTAGTACGCTGCCTTGTGACGGTGTTTCTCAGTCCACCTTCCCCATGGAGGGAAGAGCTCATCAAGGCATGAGGTGTCCTCTCCTCCGTAGTCTCACCCCCAGCCCTACTGAAAGTGGATGCTAATGTATGTATGTGTCAAGTGCATCTGGAGCTGTGTTCCTCCTGAGAAAACACCCTCTCCCCTTCCTACGAATAGTAAATATAGACCATTCTCAAGTAGGTGGTGAGAGGGTGAACCCTGAAGATGTGTAGATCCTGGAAAGGCTAGTGTCCAAACAGGACATGCCCATGGACTGAGCAGGGTTGGGTAGGTGGAGAGGAGAAGTTGGGGGAATAGAAGAGGCTAAGCTGCTGGTGACAGTCTGGTCAGATATGAGAAGCATGTGGCAGAGGCAGCCAGCTTTTCAGCAAAGTGGTATCCCCTCCATAGAGAAGAATTGGGAGGTGGCTGCCCAGCCAGGGTCTGCATTGCCCAGCTCTCCTCATATCCAGGTGGGACCCCAGGACTAGTTCCCACCGATGCAACATGAGGAGAACTGATGTGTGTCCTCTCTACCTACTCTCTCTCCCTGTTTACTTGCCCAAAACAAGAACTGCAAGATCTAGAGGATGATGGGTCCATAACATGGAAAGAGCCCAAGTCTCTGAATCACTGTATGTGGAGGAATTGGAAAGTGTGGGCTCCAGGGACCAGTCCACTTTTGGATCCAGGGAAGATGAAGGGCTTGGTCAAGTTCAAGTTCAAGTTCAAGGGTGGGGCACAGGGAGAGTGGTGGGCCAGCTGAGACTGGAAAGAGCTGGTGCTCGTGACAAGTATCAATTTATCCAAGTTTACCCAGGTGCATTAGCTAGCTAGGACTGCTGTCACCAAGTTACGTAGACTGGTGGCTTAAACAATAGAGATTTATTCTCTTGCAATTCCGGAGTCTAGAAGTCTGCAATCAAGGTGTCACTGGTGGTTTCTTCTGAGGTCTCTGTCCTTGGCTTCTGGATGGTCATCTTCTCCCTGCGTCTTCACATGGCCTTCCCTCTGACATGTCTGTGTTCTGATTTCTTCTTCTCATATGGAAACCAGTCATATTGGACTAGGGCCCACCCACATAAGTTTATCTTTTATTTAATTTCTACTTTAAAACTCTCTCCAAACATAGTCCCTTTCTGAGGTACTGGGGTTAATTCTTTAATATATGAATTTTGAGGGACATAATTCAGTCCTAACCCCAGGAGGTAGAACTTTAGATTGTGGCAATCATGAAAATGCAAATCGTTTTTCTTCATTGAATTTTATATACATTTCAGAATGATTTATATCCTTGACTTACATCTATCATCAACTCACGCCAAAGGCTGAGCAGAGCATCAGGCTGGTAGAGGACTGTCAGGAGGTCAGCACTAGGGGGCAGCATAACAGGCAGGTGATGCTGGGAAAAGGCCAATTGCTAAATCCTCTGTTTCCATCAGCTTTGGCATCAGCTATTAACTCAGGGGAATAGTGGAGAGTTAGATATGTTCTCCATTTGTCTTCTCTGTCTGTACATGCTTGTGATAGCCCTTCCTCTATTGGCCAGTAGAAATGCCCATCATAGACCCCAGTAGAACATGTTATTTTGGAAAATGCGAGCTTGGGAAACACCCAACGATGTATGTAATTCTGTAGAGGTATAGGTTCAAGGGAAACCCAGACCCCAAACCTCCATGTTTTATTATAATAAAAACAAGTTTTATACAAAAGTACAGCAAATGGCCAGGCCTCCATTTTTGCTCTGACTCGGTCCCTGGAAACTATGCTATAAAGCAGATTATTGCAGAAGGCAAGGTTGATCTTAAAGGATCGGAAGGTTACCTTCTTGTTTCAGAGGAATTATGGACCAGGCTGAGAATATATAATTCATGTAAAACTGCTACTTCTATAAACCTTTATCATCATACAAATAGTAAAATTATGTTCAAGGTCATAAAATACACTTGATCTTAGCCAAAAGGCTGAGAAGAGAAAGGTCATAAAATAGACATAAATGTGCTATCTATGTTGACTTTAAAATAGGCACTGATGTATTATAGAATATGGTTATGTTGTGTTAAAAATATAACTTTATCATAAATTTGATTCGTTTCTAACATGCTAGCTGTACTAAACATATAATTAACATTAAATTGGTCTGACTTATAATTCTGAGGTGCTTATAATTTTGTGGTGTGCTTTGAATAACCTGCTTCTCAAGACCTCTCGATAACGCTGTAAGGGCAGGTGGAACCGATGTGTTAAGTTCTCCAGAGAGGCACCTCCCGTGGCTCACCAAGGAGATGTCGTTCCTCACGGTCACTCTCAGAGTGGGAGTCATTGTTTTCACCCCAGCCTCTTTACGTATTTGAAGACAGACTCCGTATGAGTTGCGTGGGCTTTGGGACTGGCTGTCTGTTGAGTCTGTCCCTCTCGTTCCTCTTCCACGCCTCTCTGACTCCAACATCAACTGTTATTCAAGCGTCATTTTTGGCTCACTCACTTCCTATTTCCAGAGCCTCCTCCCACACTACATCTCGTGAGGTGGGGGAGGGGGAAGAGGACACAGGGGGTGAGAGGCAGGGTCCTCCTCGGGCCACAGAGCCTGGGGTTGGAAGAACCCCCTCCCTGCTCCTTGGCAGCCAGCCTGAGGGACCAGACTCTGGCCTGGCCAGGCTGACCCTCCAGGCCTGGGACTGAATCTCCAGGGGGCTAGGCAAAGTTGAGGGGTCAGCTGGTAAACAGTGTTCCCCGGTGTTTCTGGTCCCCATTTCCTCAGCCTGGAGTGTCCAGTAGCAGCTGTGTTAGCAGCCCTGTCCTGGAACCATTCTCTCTGCTGCCCAGCCTTCCTGGGGTCCTGACCGTTGTGCAAGCCCAGGTGTTCAGACATCCCATGGAGCCTGTGTGCCGCCTGGCCCCCTTTGCTCCTGCTGGCCGGCCGTTTCTGTGCCTTGCAGCTCTCTCTCGTGCAGCGAACCCTGGAGGGCGGAGCCTGCAATGGGCAGTGGCAGGCGTTTGCAGGGGAGTCGGGCAGGTGGATGATGCTGAGATCTGACAGGATTTGCATGTGTTTCCTTTGTACTCAGGACTGCCATTCTTGCCGTGGTAACTTTGGGTATTTTCTTTCAGGGATCACCCTCATGTTCTGCTTTGTTAGGGGATCTGAGGGCCAGGGGTCTTAGTGACGAGCTCTTTCAGGCCAGTCTCCACCTGGCTTGCAGGATGACAACAGTGAAGAGACTGAGCTCGTGAAGAGAGTGGTGGCAGGGTCTGACTCTGCACCGCGGCCCCAGTGCCTGGTACACATTTAGTGACTGTGGAAGGAGTGGCTGTGAATGAATCATAAGACACTGGGTTCTTAGGAGACAGCTAGGAAAGGCACTTTGGGGTGGAGTGCATGGAAAAGCCAAACTCCTCTTTTTAAAAAAAATAGTATTTTTATTTTATTTAAATTTTTTTGCATTTGTTGATTTTAGCGGGATAGAGGAAGGAAGAGAGAGAGAGAGAGAGACGGAGAGAGACAAGGAGAGGGAGAGGGAGAGAGACATCGATTTGCTGTTCCACTCATTTATGTATTCACTGGTGGATTCTTGTACAACGACCACCCTGACTGGGGATGAACCCACAACCTTGGTGTGTGGTGATGACTCCCTAACCAGCTGAGTTACCTGGTCGAGGTCCAGACCCCTTTTTACTTGTTATAGGTAAATTTCATTTCTTCTCTTTAAGTCAAGATCCTTTTTTTCTACTGCCCTTACTTAGACAGAAAGGGAAATGAGAACAAATGTACCAAATCATTGTTTTGTATCTGATCATTAATTATAATTAAACATAAAGACTGTAATTTAGCTTCAGAATTACTGTCATTATAGAAAATCAGGAAATGCATTTATAATAATAACTTTATTTTCCACCCAAGTTTTATTAATTTTAAAATAACTGGTATACATTCATACATTAAACTTTTTAAAATTTTTATTTATTGATTTGAGAGAGAGAGGGAGAGAGAGAGGAGGGGAGAAGCACCAACTTGTTCTACTTATTGATGCACTCATCGGTTGCTTCTTGTATGAGCCCTGACCAGGGATCAAACCCACAACCTTGGCATATCAGGGCAGTGTTCTAACCAACTGAGCTACCTGGCTAGGGCTTGTTAAACTTTTTAAAAAAGCATATATCCAGTGAAAAGTTAAGCACTCTCTCCAGCCTCGTACTGTGTTCTAGTTCCTGTGTCTCAATCCTTAGACACAAGCACGTTATAACCAGGTTTCTTTGTAGTCTCCTAGTTCATTTCTGCATAAACATATATTTAGCTATTTTCAAAAATATAAATGATAGCACACAATACTCATTATTCAATTTGCTTTTTTAATTTAATGTACAATTTAGAGATTATTCCACTTTACTGCATAGAGAGCTGCTTCATTTTTTAACAGCTGGGAATTATTTCATTGTCTACATCTATGATAACTTAATCTACTTAAGTTGTTTCCAATTATTGCAATTACAAATAACATCATTTTATACATGCACAAGTATAACTCTAGCATAAAGTTCTAGAAAGGGAATGGTTAGGTCAAAGGGCATGTGCATTTGTAATTTTGACAGATAATGCCAAATTGCCTTTCTTGAAAGTTGTACCTTTTCTATGCAGGTCTTCATTAATAACTCTCATTGGTGTGAATGTTGGTATCTTCTTATTCTTCTTCAATAGTGTTATTTAACTTTCCAGGTTACACTTTAAGGACTTACGACTCACATGTCACGTTGCTGGAGATGTGTTTAGAAGCAGACCTACAACAATGGATTCTCTAACCTGTAGTTGACAAGTACAGTTAGTGTCAGTGTCTAAATGTGTAATTCACACGTACTGGGAGCTTGAAGAGATCTTAGGTTATTTGGCTCTACTCTCCCGTTTACTGGTAAGAAACCGAGGACAAGAAAAAACTTGGATCTTTGGTTGCATCTAACAAGAAGCCAGGCTCAACCTGGTTTGCACAGTAAAAATGTATTGGCTCGCTTTAAAGGAAGCCCAGGGTGAGGGGGGACTTTAGGGCTGGCTGGTCCAGCCAGCTCACCAGCATCTACAGGGATCCCGGTTATTTCTCCACCCAAGGGTGGTTTCCAGTACCAGTTCAGGGCTACTGCTTCCTCGTCACTACTACAGCCCAGAGGCGGATGCTTCTGTAAGAGCTTGTCAGAAGAATGACCTTACTGGAAGATCGCAACAAACCTCTTCTCATTATCTCATTGGCCCTGACTGAGTCACGTATCTGTTCTGAACCAATCACTGGCAAGGGGACAACACATCCTCATACCAATCAGGACTATGCCTGAAGCTGGGAGGCAGGTCAGTTTCTAGTGAGGCTGGTGGGCTGTTGGTGAAAACTCCTTGGTGTCCAAACAAAATGAGAAGTCCCTGCCACTTAGAATGTCATATAAAATAGCAACACGGAAGGGCTCTTCATTATCTTAGCATGAAAAACAGGTTTGGTTGAAATCTGTGTGAGTGAGGGTTCTCCAGAGAAACAGACCCAATGGGATGTACAAATACACACACCAAATAAGGAGAGTTGTTTTAAGAAATCGGCTCTAACATAGGGCCGGGAGGTCTGGAATCTGCAGGGCAGACCAACACAGCACAGACATGGGTAAGAGTTCACTTTGCAGCCTCTAGGCAGGATCCCTTCACTAGTGCACTTCAGCATTTGTTTGTGAGACCCTCACCTGATTGGAGGAGGCCCACCCACACTATCCGCAGTAATCCTTTTTACTCAAGATCAACTGATTATAAATCATACTCACATCTACAAAATGCCTTCACGGCAGCATCTAGACTCGTCTTTGATCAAGCCACTGAGCATGATTGCTTCACCAAGCTGCCACATAAAATTAACCTTTTCTTAATCTTTATTCTCCAACCTTATTTTCCTTAATGTTTCTGGCTTCCAGTCCCCGTGGAGTGAGTGGCTGGTGTGATTTCAGAAACATAAACCTTACCATGAGCATATGGCCACTACAGGAACCCCCTGAATCATTTTTTATTCTACTCATAGGGTCCACAGAGATGTTCCCAGAAATAGATGGGACCTTGGCCCAGTTTTACAGGTGAGAACTCTGTCCCATTATTCTCTGACTCAGATTTAATCTGTAGTGTTATGCTTTGGGGAGGGGAGCGGAGAGAGGCTTTCTTTCACGTCTGCAGTAACACTCAGTCCATCCATGACTTGGTGAGTGTGCCAAACAGCAGGACCCAGACTCAGCAAATAAAGGGAGAACATTAGGGTTAGAAGAACTTAATGGGCTTCACCGAGCCACCCTTGGCTGATGACAGTGATAATGATTTTGGTGATAATAATGATAACACACTCATTTGACAGGCCTAGGAGTATATACGGTACATTTTTGGTAGGTACATTTTTGGTACATGGCTTGACAAATATTCTGGAGCAAGTTATGGGATTTTAGCTCAAGCAATCTCTCAGATGATTTGAGATCTATTTTGGGTGTTAGTGTGTAATTATTAGACTATTTAAAAAGTGTTTTTCATCAGCTGAGATTCCTTTTCCTTTTTGAGAAGGGGATAATTTTAGCAGGCTGTAATTTGGGTTTTTACATGCTGTGATAGTTCTTGTTCATCTCAAAGTTTAAGAAAGTCTAGGCTCTTTTTACCCAAAAAGACACTTCAGTCCAGTGGCTAACCCAAAATCACGGAATTAATTACTCTTAGGAGGCAACACACACACACAGCCGTCCACTGATTCTGAGGGAGCTTTTGAGTGCAAGTTTCCTGATAGCTGTCAGTGTATCATTCTGTCTTATCTGAAAATCTTCTTTCTGATTCACTGGGGACAAATAATACAGAGTGACACTGGGGTGGGAATGTTCACTCAAGGGTGTGGAGAGAACAAAGGGACTTTGGGGAGTAGCCAAGTTAGCGCAGTTGAGGAATTCTTGTCCGGTGCACAGCCAGCTGGGTGGGTTTCCTCCGTTCAGGTATTTGAACAATTAATTGTTAAACCAAAAATACGTGAAAGGCCGCTGCTTTCCCTCTCTGGTCCTGTCTCAGATCTCGACGTTTCTTTCTTCTCCCTTATTGGGCCGCCTTAGCACCACACTGGATGTCCCTGAGAAGGGACAGTGTCCTGATGTGTCAATGGGTTATCACCCTATTTCAAGCCCGGGGAACTGGGAGACCTCGCTGCCAGGGCATTGAACCTGACCTGCGTTCTCTCTGATAGACGGTCTTCCAATAGCTCTCTGGAATCTGTGTAGAGATTATTGTCCTCATAATGCACCTTGCTGATAGGAGAGTAATTATTTTTGAACATCTATCGTGGTTCGTTTAAGAAAGATAAAATATTGGAAGTTGGGCGTGGTTGTGACCCTGTCTTCCAGGTCCCCCGGCTGCGGGGACGCTTCTTCCAGGTTTCAGGTGTTGGAGGCACAGGGCCCGCAGCCCGCGGCTGGGGGGCGGGGCGGCACTGGCTGCAAAGAAGAGCCCGGCGGAGGGGGACAGGCGCCCTCCCGTGGCCGAAAGTAAGACTGCCCCCAGAGGGAGGCGCGCCCGGGAGCCCGAGGCAATGATTTTGCCGCAAATATCCTTGCCCATAGAGGTAAACAAAGCAAGCCCACTTCAGCCTCTGGGGCTCTAACACCGTGACTTCGCTTTTCTCAGAGGGGAGAATGGTGGACGTTGCGGAAGCAAAGAAAGGGCAAAGGGTTTTCCCCATCTCAGCTTTTGCCCCCCTTTTCTCACTTGCCTCTCCCCAGCCCCCTGGCTGACCCAAACGTCCCCTGGACGCCTCCTCTCGCGCCCCACTTGCTCCCCTTGTCTACTGTAAGTCGGATTTCATTTTGCCTCTGCCTTCTCCGCAGGCTGTGTTTCCTAGACGACATGGGTCACATCCTAGTTATGGCTCTTTCTGCATAGCTATCCCGCACAGTCTGTGCCGAGAGTAGGCTCTTAGCGCATTGGAGAGCACAAAGGAACTTCGTGGTCATCGGGGAAGAGCCTGGCTGCAGTTTAGGATTGTTGTGGTGAGCCAAGAGCCGCAGGCTGATTTTAAATGTAGGTCCTACCAATTCCCTCAGTTGTCTTAGATTTTACAGAATGTCCTCGTTCACGTAGTTATCACATAAAGCATTCTTCTCTTTGAATCCACTGAGTGGAGTAGATGTGGTAGACATTACCATTTTTTAAAAAATATCAGAACATGTACATGTTTATTTCAGGTGCTTTGGAGAGTCAGATGAGACTAATTTGTTCATTCAACAAACGTCTGTTTTCTGTGTCCATGCAGCAGGAAAGTTGGAGGCTGCAAGTCCGAGATCAAGATCCCAGCAGATTCAGTGTCTGGTGAGGACCCTCTTCCAGGTTTATAGATGACACCTTCTTGCTGTGACCTTGCATGGGGGGGGGGGGAAATAGATACTCCCCTTCTTATTTTTTTAAAACAGGGAAGTATTCAGAAAGTGCAGGTGACCTGCCTAAGGGGTCCAGAGAGGGGATCACCACTCTCACCACTCTCTGTTCCTCTTGCTTCTTTGCTCAGGGCTCTGACACCCTTCCATGAAGTCACCCTTCAGGGCTCATGCCATCTGGGTAAGTGAATGACCTCCACATACTTGCCCAGGGTCTTCAGTGAGTCACAGTAGTCATTTCCACTCATTGATTTCGGTCCTGTCCCTGGCTGGCAAGGGACTTACAGAGCCAATGACATCGGGCAAATCATTAACCTGTACCTGCGACTCAGTTCCTTCATCCTGAAAATGAAGATGACAGTTAATGCCGGCTGCTGCCCATGGTGTCTCAAAGATTAATGAGACGGTGCAAGGAAGCACCCTGAGCTCCGGGGATGGAAGACTTAGCAGAAGCACGGAGTCTAATTATAATTTCTCAACAGATTCGAAGGAGCTGCTGGGAAGCCGGTTCTTGCTTCTATATTTGGAGAGGATGCCTATGGGGGATGGAGGCTTTTCTCTCTACCGGCAGTCCCCACTCTCTCCTGCTTGCAGTTGGGCTTGATGGCTCTGCTCTGACCCAGCAGTGCGTGGTCTGCCTTCGGGTCTCATCAGCAACACAAAGTAGAGCCCCCCAAAGCCCTGCCCCATCTCCCATGCTCATAGGAAGGAGCAAGGGTAACCCCTTTGAGACAGGCATCAGCTGGGGATCTGTTACTTTTAGGGGATTTGGGAACAGTCCCTCATCTAAAGGCAGGAATGTGGTATAGATCAATAGGGATGTAAGAAGTCTGCAGGGACCTTCCAGGAAAAGCCCTCCCCACATGCCCGTAAAGAGGAACATCCAGAAGAGAACCTGTCCTAGCCACGTTCTTGGCTTCCTGCCTTTAAACGCAGTGTGAGATCTGGTCCTTGGAGCCAAAACTGCCATCTCGCAACCTAAGAATCACAGCGACGTTGGCCCTGTCACCATCGATGAGTCACCGAGGCAACATGGGAGCTCTTGTTTGTGAGAAAAAGAAATCTTTGCTTAGGCCGCTGTGAGTACACTTTTCTGTCACTCACACAGATGCTCCTGACCCATGGCCGTGTCCACCATGGTGTGGGGCAAGTGCAGGCTGCAGCTGGGGATCTCTGACCTGGAATTACCCTGTAGAGGTTTTAGGACACTGGACTTTATGCAGCAGATCTGTGGCTTTGCTCATTTGCTCACCTGCTTTGACTTCCTGTGGGTCACTCCCCCAGCTGCCCATCGAAGGACCTATCCTGAACGGAACTGTAAACCCAGGGCACATGCCAGCACCCCACAGTGAGGAGGTGAGCCTGGACTCCTGCTTCCTTGGCCGGAGCTGGAGCTCCCAGTGCTGCCCAGGCACTGCCTTTTTCATCCTGGCTCTAGCTGCCCTGACTGTAACACCCCAATGAACACTGCAATGGATAGAAATGGCTTGATGAAGAGCATTTATCTCCTTTTGGCTGTTTGTGTTTCCAGCATTGATCTGGGGACGGAGGGGGGGGGGGCGGGCTGGGGGGAGAAATGCTGAGAAGTTTGAGAGCCTTCCTGGGACCCAAGGCAGACAGTCAGCTCCTCTGCCTTTGGGACCAAGTCCACTCCTGAATTGAGTGCAGAAGGAACGTTCATGGTTTAGCTCTTGGCTGACTTCCTCTGGTTTCAGATTTACTGGGATTAGGGGATCCAGAATTCACCATGGCCTTCAAATTTAACAGTTAGGGTGGAAAGGAGAGAAGAAGAACTGCTTGTCTCAGGAAGTCACAGAACTTCGAGAGCAACTATAGATTTCCTAGCCAACTCTCGGGAAAGGGGTCTGTCTTCCTGAGACTAGTGGAAAGCCAACAGATACTTTTAGATACTGAAAGGAAAGAGAGAACAGCCGAGCTAATTAAGACTGGGAAGGTGAAGGGTGAAAGGGATGCTTCCAGGACGACTTGTTTGCCAGAAAGGGATGTGATTTCAAATGGTGATGTTGACTGGAGAATCCTGTCGGCATCCAGTGGTTTGGGAGAAGACCTTAAGTCGGCTTTCTCCGTGTGGGAGACTGGTCTGTGTGGTGATCATATTTCAGTACGGTGCGTCTGAGTCCTCCTGAGCTTGCAGTGTGCTTGTTCTCAGGTCATGAGGACTCCTTCCCAGCCAAAATGAGAAATGGGCTTTGCCTGGCACTTGGAAAGAAAATCAAGTGTCTGTGGGACCCAATTAATACCGTACCTGTGGGCCAACTCATGAAGGCGAGTAACAAAGGAATAAACAGAAATTCTGTTGAGAGATTTCCTCAGTGACGTGGGTACATGCATGTGGCATCTCGCTTTTTCAGATTAACTTTTCCTTTTGCCTCTTAAATGTTAAGTTTCTTGTTCTGCTCTCAGTGATTAATGATGTTCTGTTAGTTCAAACACTGCAAGCCTGCCTCTGGTGATTGGCTTACTCCTTTGCTTGCCCTGATGTAATCATGGATGGGAATGGCATTAACAGACCGTGGAATAGTGGGCACTCATCTGTGGATGGACTGATTTAGACTGGCTGCCAAAGGGACCCAGTTTATTGTTTAGTAATTGGCCGTGAAGGGAGCCAACACTAACAGACTTAGTAATTCAGTTGTCCTAAAATCACTGCTTGGTATGAGATGAGAGGTACAGAGAGAATAGGAGGAATGGCCTCTATTCGTTCCGTAGTTTTCTTAGCAGATATCTTAGAGGCCTCGCTATGGGCCAGGCCCTGGGCTGGGTCTGAGAAGGTGTTGGAGGAGGGATTAAAAGTCAAATAAGACATGGCTTCTGATCTTGATGGGGTTTACTTGGTGAAAGAAGAGGTTAGGTCCATATTCTCTTTTACTCAACTCATGTTAGACCTTAATGGGAAGGTTTAAAATGCAGAGATGTACAGGACCAACGTGGAAAGACTCGCTGTGTGATGACTCATTGTAAAAATGCCAACAGGCAGAGGAGTGGTAGTTGAAAGTCAAAGGGTTCGTTTCCTAGTGCTGCTGTAACAAAGTGCCTCAAACAGAGTGGCAAAAAAAAAAAAACCATCAGGAACTTATTATTATAGAGTTCTGGAGGCCAGAAGTCCAACGTCAAGGTGTCAACAGGGTTGGTTCCACCTTGGGGGTTCAGAGGGAGTATCTGTTCACGCTTGTCTCCAAGCCTCTGGTGGTTGCTGCGTCCTTTGTGGTCCTGGTGTTACAGCCACTTGACTCCAAGCTATGCACGTGGTCACGTGACCATGTTTCCTGGGTGCCCGTCTGTCTTTGGGTACAGCGTTATTTTATGTCTCTAATCTGGAAATTGTGTACTATTGATTTGGAGGAGCCATGGAAGAAAGTGAATGGAAATGATCAGTGAAATCCCTTCTTGCTCGTGGGATAAAATCCCAACCGGGATCACGCATTTTTGATGAGGCATCTGTAGTCATCATTGTATTCATACCAGCTAGTCAGTTTCTCTTTACTACAGAAGTTCATTGTTGTTGTTGTATTCGGCTAAATTACACTGCCATAATAAGTAACTCCGAAATCTCATTGGCTTTAACAGTGCAAAGGTTGATGTCTCTGCTGCATGTCAGCTCTTCTCTCTCTCATACTGCAACCAAGCAGGAGGACCTACTTAATAGTCACTAAGAGACCAGAGCAGACAGGGGCTCACTCCATCTTGGTGCCAACTTTAAAGATCACTGTAGCAGGGGGCGGGAGACATGGCAAATTCTGTACTGGCTGTAAAGGACCCTGCTTGTGTTTTATTGGCTCTGGGCAGTCACATGGCCAGGTCTAACTATAGCAGGGTGGAAAAGAGCAGCCCTACTGTGCACCTGTCCTACAGTGCACCCAGGATGGGGAGAACTGGCGTATTTGTGGACAGCTGGAATACCTACCACACAGAGATGCGGATTTCCTCAGCTCCAGAGTTACTACACATGGCTGCACCGTTCTTTCCAGTTTGGAGAGGGAGAGTTCTGCCCTGTGGAATGGAACTCAGTCCAAACTGAATACAATGCTGAGCCAAGTCTTAGAACACAGCCATGTGTGATCATCCCATTTATAAGCCAAGACTTAGAAAGAAAAAGGATACACGGTCATCCCTTGAATAATTTAGGTTCCCAAGTGTGCTAGTATTCAATAATTTAGGTTCCCAAGGGTGCTAGTTAATATAGAGAGTGTAAAAATTACCTGCCTACTTCAGCTTGCTATTTATCTGTAGTTTATTCATTTAGGTCTTATTGGAAAACCGTGCCAAGGATGGTTAAGTGGTGACCTTCATTTCAGTGGTCGCGTTGCTCCTGTGTCGGTGATTTTGAGTCCAGTGTATCTTGGGCTAGAAGGAGCCTGTAGACACTTCCATGCTGTGAGTTTCTATTTCTGCAACTTCAAGTGTCGTTACGTTTTTTCTCTTTGAGATAGAAATGGGAAGGTCCCATCATTTCTCTTCCTTTACAGGGGAGTATTTCATCAGGAGCGAAACAAACCAATGATGATGATGCTAAAGGATGATCAGTTTATATTTTAGTGGAACCTTGAGATGTACCAATGAACGTGACAGTGAAGGTGGCACTGAGATGACAAGGGAGAAAGAAGCACTGGACTTCTGTTTCAAGAACCAAACACCTCGTCTTTTTTTCTTCAAAATAAAGGGATAACACTAGAGTGATCTCTGCTTGTGCATCTGGAACAAGAGGACAACTTTGAATATTGAACAATCTACCTTCACAGTAGGAGACTCCGCCACGGACAGCCCTTGATAACGGGGTACTTGATGATTAGAAAGATGAGCAGGAATTGGCCTTCCAAGTTGGTGTGTGGTTACTCACTTTGCTGATCCCTGTCACAGCGGCTGCTGTCACAGGGACTGTGACTAAGCACCTGATAAAGACTTCTCTGCCAAGCCCCGTAAATAATCGGTTGGCCCAGCATGCCTGTGGCATACTTGGCATATGCTTAGATCTGTGTGGGAGTCTGCATGTGGTAAGTGGCCTGGAGTTGACAGAGAATTCGTACCCAGTTGTAGGGAAGGGACACATTGCAAACCTGGCAGCGTGCCGTCGTCCTCCGGAAATAGCCTCTGATCCTTTGAGAGGAGATTCATCTGGGTTAGGTAAGACCCCTGATGATGAAGTCCAAACCAGTGACACCTATTTTCACAAAGTTCTCACATATATAGTGAAATTATGAGTTCTGGAAAGAATGTTAGATGGGGATTTCACAAGCATGATCATTCACTGTTTCTCAGATGACTCCCGTCAGATGTCCCCACCTGGCTTCGCTGTCCTCTGTGAAGGCCAGCCTTCACCCTCCAGAGTTTACGGTGTAGAAGGGATATTGATGATCAGTGGTTCAGAATGTGTGCAGAGCCCCTTACATAATCCACAGGGGAGCCAATGGCATCTACATCACACACAGCTTGGCATCCTTTTCTGGTTTTAGGTCTGTGCTTTGCTTATGTTTCAAAGTGCTTGAAATAACTTGTGCGGAAGCACTTGGCACAGTGTCTGCACACAGTAGGTCCTCAGTAGTTGGCAGTTTCTCTGTCCTTTCCCTGCTCGGCAGCTCTGCTGCGGTGAGGTCAGCCTGGAGCATGCCCATGTGGCCCTGAGTCCCCTTTTGGGTGTAACTAATATTCATCATCAGGTAATGTCCCTCATTTGAGAATCCTGCTTTGGACCATCATGTAGTCCAACAGTCAAAGTCCAAAAAAATCACTGGCAAATATAAAAATGTGGTGCTGATGAAGCTAATCCTGGAGGTAAATGCCAGGTCAGATGGTTAGTGCCCCTCAGTGGGCCAGTGAGGAACAGCAATTAGGATGAGTGAATGTCACTGCACATGGACCTGGCAGGGAAACACACAGGATTGCACCAGGTTCCTGTGGCAGCCGGGCAATGTCAAGTGCAAGAGACAGAAGGAAGCCGTGCAGCCTGCTCTACGAAGGTTAATTCTTCCACTTTGCAGGGCAGCATTGCACCTGCAGAAAGGGGAACACATTGGCGTGGCGCCAGGGCACCTGCACTGAATGCTATCTTTTTGCTGAGGGGCCTGCAGACTGATGGGCACTCAGTGCTGTTTTCGGCAAGTGCACATCTTTCTCCATTCTCGGTACCCTCTCTGCACCACTCCCATCAGTGGGGTCATACGAATGGATGTGTCTCTGCTCAGCCATCTGGTGATTCATTTCCCCCTGCCGCCTGCCTGGAGCAGTGAGAGCTGCCCCCTGGCTGCCAAAGCAGCTGGAGAGCACTGTTGCTGCCTGCGACCTGCCAGCCCGCAGGGTGTCTGCGCACACAAAACATGTGAAACGGCTGAGTCGAAAGAAAAAAGCAATCCCCCCAAATGAACACACTAATTAATTAATTAATACGTGTGTGTTATAGATCCAACCAAACTCACAGCACATAAGGGATTCACACTTAGTTCTTTTTTATGTAAAATGGGTCTTTTAAAATGTGCTATGTAAGGCTTGTTTCCAAGGGCTGCCATAGCAAATTACCACAAGCCGGGTGGTTTCAAACAACAGAAATTCATTCTCAGAGCTGGGTGTCTGGAATCAAGGCGTGGGCAGGGTTCCTTCTAGAGTCCCTGAGGGAGAATTGCCAGCCACTCTGATGCTCCTGGGCTCATAGACCCATCACTCCACGCTTGGCCTCAGTGTACATGTGTTCTCCTTTCTGTGTCTCTGTTTTTGTGTCCAAATTTCCCTTTTCTTATAAACACATCAGTCACTGTATTAGGGCCCACTCTAACCCTGTATGACCTCACCTCGATTGCATCTACGAAGACCCTGTCAGGTCATGTTCACAGGTACTGGGGATTAGGACTTGAAGATATCTTTTTGGCAGATACAGTTTAATTCACAACAAGGCTCAAAAGTGATGCGGCAAAAAAAGAACAGCCTTTTTCAATAAACAGTGCTAGAACAACGGGATATCCATGTGCCAGGAAGAGAAAGGAGAAAAGAAAAGAAAAAAGAAAAAAGAAGGGCCTCAATTCACACCTAATAATCTATGAAAATAAACCCAAAGTGGCTTAGAGGTCTAAATGTAAAACATAAAACTATAAAAGTTTTAGAAGAAAACATGGAGGAAAATCTTTGTGACTTTGACTTGGCAAAGATTTCTTAGAAATGACACCAACAGCACAATCTATGAGAGAACAAATTGATGAATTGGATTTCATCCCCACAAAAATCTCTTGTCCTTCAGAGGCATTGTTAAGAGAATGGAAAGGTAAGCCACAGACTGGGGAAAAAAAATGTTTGCAATGTGTAGACCTGATAAAGGACTTGTATCTAGAAATAAAACGAAAGCTCAAACAACTCAATTAAAAATGGAGAAGTGCATCTGGATCCTCCACCAAATAAGATATATGGATAGCAAATAAATACATGAGAAGACGCTTAACGTTATTAGTCATTAGGATCTCACAGACTAAAACCACAGTGAGACTCGACAACTCTCCTATTGCAATGACTAAAACGAAATACCAAGTGAGGAAATGGAGCTCCTATACATTGCTGGTGGGAATGTAAAATCATGAAAGGACTTTGGAAGACAATTTAGTAGTTTAGGAAAAAACCACATATACCTACCATATGATTCCAGCTAAGTATTTACCCAAGAGGAAAGAAAATGTGTGTCCGTACGAAGACTCACCCACAATACTCTTAGCAGCTTCCCTGCAGACAACCCAAATGTCCATCAACATAGGAATTGCTGTGGCCTGAACAGTGTGTCGGCCAAGTTCATATGTTGAAGCCCTAACCTTTAACTGGAGTAAGAGAGTAATTAAGGTTAAATGAGGTTATAAAGGTGGGGGCCTGACCTGGTAGGATTAACGTCTTTATTAAAGGAGGTAGCAGAGAACTCACTCTCTCCACCAAGAGAGGACACCACGAGAAGGGGCCACCTGCAAACCAGGAAGACCGTCCTCATCAGAACCTGACCCTGCTGGCATCCTGATCTTGAACTTCCAGCTCTGGAGTGGTGAGAAAATAAATTTCTGTTGTTTAAGCCACCCAGTTTAGGGTATTTTGTTATGGCAGCCTGAGCAGACCAAAAGGTGAATGAATAAACAAATAGCAGTCTATCAGTATAATAGAATACCACTGTACAACAAAAAGCAATGAACTATTGATATACACAATGACATGCATCTCAAAATAATGCTGAGTGAAAGAAGCCAGATGAGCCTCACCCCCACAAACAAGTTTACTCTGTATGACTCCATTTATATAAAAATCTTTATATAGAAAGCACACAGTAGTTGCTTGGAGTTGGGAAGGGGCAGGCAGAGATGGGAGAGAGGTATTATAAAGGGGTGCAAGAAAATTTTGGGGGTGATACATATTCCTATCTTGATTGTGGTGATGGCTTCTGGTGTTTACATATATCAGAACATGAAATTGTGTACGTTAATTATGTGTGAACCACTGCAATTTGCCTTTGCTATTTGCCATGTTGGGATAGTCTGCATTTTTGATTCAGATAATACATTGCTAATTTTCATCTTTGCTTGTGTTCCTGTTCAGAATACAGTTGTAGACAGAATCTTAATTGATTCCTGCAGATGCTCCTGTTTCCTCCAACATGTATCACAGAGCTAGCGGCTTTACCTCTTAACAAAGGAATGGCTGAATAATTTTACAGCTCTCTTGTCTAACCTGATTACACTCTCTGCATTCTGTCTGGGGGGGGGAGGGTGTTTGCTTTTCAGAGGTAGCAGCATTTGTGGTAAATTGTGGCCATGGAAGGGGAATTAAAAACCTCATTTGGAGGGAAGAGTCTCTTTTAGCTGCATGTGAGCTGAAATGGACCTCCTATCCTGTGTTTCTCTCGTACTTCCTGTGTCACACCATTAAACATCCTCCAGGGGACCAGGAGCTCAGGGAGGTTCTGTTTAATCACTTCATGCCCAGTATCATGGGTACCGCTCTTGCAGGATGTGGGGCATGAAAAGCCCCTGTGGTTAGGATAACAGCTGTTCCCACGTTTCCAACACATGCAACACGAAGAGAAACAGTCAGACTTATCCTCAGGGCTAGTGACAGAAAGGAAGAATGTTATTGGGGTTAATTTGCCCATATTCAAATAACTTATTTTTCAGATCCTAGTTTGGACTCAAGTTTGTGGTTTTGCTTTGCTAAGTTTATTCTCACATCACATCTCACCCTTAAAGAGGATGTGTGAGAACTGTCTTTCGCGGGAGGAAGGGTTAGTATGCTGGAATTGAAGGTGAGACCTGGTCAGGCTGCTAGTGTACCATGTCAAAGGCATAAAACCGATCCTTCTGGCTCCCAGACACATGTCAGCCTTTGCACACACTTCTGCCAAACTCTCCTTTGTCTGGAAAAGAGGTTAACAATACCTCTCTATGGGTGGGGTAGGAACCAGGGTAAGTGGGCTGATAATCTAATCTCGGTATGTTTGAGAGAGAGAGGCAGACTCCACACCAGAGTTCTCAAAGTGTGGCAGCATCAGCATCACCTAGAAACTTGCTAGAAATGCAAAAGGCCCCAGATGGGCTGAATTAGAAACTCCGGGATAAGGCCCAACAAGCTACTGTTTAACAATTGTCCCAGGTGATTCTGACATAAACACACGGACATTTGAGAACCACCACTAGAACCACAACAGGCAGAAAACTATTTTGTTCAAAAGTTGTCATTAATTGTAAGGACAATTGTGTAAAATAGCTTTTAGTAACAGAATATCAAAGAAAGAGATCCCTCTTATCACGTGTCCATGATGCACTTATTAAACACCTACTGTATGCAAAGGACTATATTAGCAACTATGGAGAAAGGAAAGATAAATAATATATGGCCCCAGACTCTGTGAGCTCATTCAGTGTTGATGAGCTGTACATATCTGGTATGCATTGGTACGCGTTTGTTTGTACATTATTTGATTTGCCAATAGAGCAGAGCATAAAGCACAGTGGCCTGCCTCCTCGGTGATTACGTGTAAAACCCTCTCCTAAAATGAAAAATATGAACAAAATTCACCATTGTATTGTTGATGTTCTCAAATCAGCTTTTGCTCTTTTCAGAGACGGGGGAATAATGTTCGTGAAAAGCACAGCAGTTTGAACCATGGCTGAACCGATGTGTTCAGTGACTGGGAAGAGAAGACACAGCCTCATGCTTCTCCACTGTTGGCAGAGAACCAGCTCCAGCCCCGAGAATCGGCCAGGGTCACCAAGCCACCTTTTTACCTGCTCAGCAGTTAAACGTATTAGCAAGAGACTCTCCCTTCTATTCAACTTTTATTAAAAGAAGTGCTAGGGTACTGAGATGCAGTACATCATATTTATTACCAAAATTATTAACAAATATACAAAACGTATACATGTAATTCTCTTACATCCATTCTCTATAATACTGATTTTTGTTCAAGTAGGTTATCTACAGTATGTAAACATCCCTTGGATTGACCTCACACAGATTAGGAAAGCCCTCTAACCCATGCTTTTATCAGATACTTCTTTTTATTTGGCTTTCATTGGTAGCATCTAATCTTCACATTTGGCACGTGGAAGAGACATCTACAGTGCAAAAGGGGCAGATTTTCTGGCTTCCTTCGGAACGATTTCGCAAGGGCACAGTAAAGCGCTGGGAGAACAAGAGCGCTCCAATCTCCTGGAGTTCCATTAGCTGTAAGGCCAGCAGCTGTGCGTTCCGCCGCTGAACTTGAGCGCAGTGTCAATGCCTCTTCCTTCTCCCACCCCGCCCATCCCCCATGCAAGGCCGATCTGCCTTCACTTTGTCTCAGAAGGGTTAAGAGAAATTCCATCCATCCCAGGACAAGTAGGTTAATCTCACCGAATAACACTTTTTTTTCCCAGCGTCCTTTTGTGTCGGTTGGTTTATTCGGTTTGATAAGCCAGCAAAACTCTTAATTGGAGAATAAAATAAAGTAAAAAGGATTCTGAGAGTTGACCTTTCCGTCCGCTTTCAATCGTCACCCTAAGATCAGAGCCTCTTTGTGGTGGAAAAGTGACAAAGGCCTCCGTGGAAGGCAAAGAAAAGCCAAGCTTGCCACATTTCACCCTGGACTCCAAGCCTTTGAATACAGCGTGTTCCAAAAGTTAAAAAGAAAAAAAAAGATAACGGGAGATTCTGCCCCCTTCTTCTTGTGTTTCCTCGTCTTTACGCAATCTAACCACGTAGTAAAGCTGATCCGGAGAGAACTCTGCTTTTCTGCTCGCCCGTTCTCGCTCTGCAGCACAGCATCGCTCATGGGGTTGCCGGCCCCTGGTCCGGGGAGCACCCTCCTCCAACGTCGGGGTGTCGGCGTGCAGGGGCTCCCGTCACCACAGGGGCGCGGGCCCTTCCGCCGCCCCGTAGAGCTCGGCCAGCTTTCGGAAGCGGGGCCCCCAGTCTGTCAGAAAGTCGAAGCTCTGCTCCGAGTCCGACGCGGCCGACTGCAGGGAGCTCAGCGAGCCGGCCACCGAGCCGTCCCCCTCGAACATGTAGGTCTGCAGCGAGTCGAAGGGAGGGGCCCACAGGTCCATGTCGGCCTCGTAGAGTTTGGCCAGCACGTAGCTGTGGACGGTGCTGCTGACGGCGCAGGGCTGCGGCACGTGGCGGGACAGGCTCTCGATCTCGGGCAGCATGTCCTGCCGCGTCCTGGGCGCGCCCCCGGCCTGCGCCTCCCGCGGGTTCCACAAGGCCGCGATGTCGAAGGCCTCGGTGTCCTCCTCGCCGCCGCCCTCGTCGTCGTAGCGCACGATGTTCTCGTGGATGTTCTCGTCGTCGTCGACGGTGTAGGGCTGTTTGCGGTGCCTCCGCATGGACAGGATGAGCAGCACCAGCACTGCGGGGGCAGAGCACAGGGAGTTGACCCGAGACGGCCTCGGCCGGCCCCAGGTGGGGCCAGTTCCTGGGCGGGGAGCTGGGAGGCAGCGGGGCAGGGTGTTAAATCGCAGGGCCCGCGGGGCTGTGGCGCGCTCGGCCGGGTTAGGTCGAGAGTGCGCGCACGGGAAGGCCTGGGGTCTCCCGGCGGTTCGATGGCGAGCTGCGTGTGACGACTCAGTGCCCCCGCCTGCCGCTTGGAAGTCGAGCGTGGGTGCCTACACCCGCCCCCCGGTACAGCACCCCGCTCACCAAGCCAGGGCGCTGCGGCCTGCCCGGGGCACCGCCCGGGGATCACAGCACGTCTTCCGACTCTAAGGAGGGGTGTGCGTTTCTCTTACTGTCATGTGGCGGTCTGATTAGGTAAGTGGCATCTCGCTTTCCTGCATTAGCAGCGTGATAGGCTCCTACTCTGTGAATATCACGTATTAAGGCGCTTGCATAACGACTCATACGCTAAGTGTCAGTCAAAAGCCTTAGTCTTTTTGTATCTCCCCCAGAAAAGACAGCGCCAGTGTTGTCCGATAAGCTCGGTTCCTTAGAAAAGCCTTCCGTTAGTTGGAGAGGGGGTTGTGACTTTCTGGACCCAACGGTGCCCGCCGAAGGCAGGGAATGGGCAGTGACATTTAATATAATTCATCGTGGTACCAGAGAAGCACCGCCTGGATAGATGCGGGCTTGCAGGCTGGGATAAAATTTTATCCCAACAGATATCTATATATATTTTTTTCCAGGATGTGTTCACTGAGGTTTAAAGGAGAGCTAGAGAATATCACATTAAACTGTTTATCCCAGGGATGGAAAATGGTCTCCAGGAAGCGTGTTGAGGTTTTAGCTGGAGAACCTGCTGTTGATTATTTTTCCTGGTGGGCGTTGTGACAGCTGGTGAGCAAGGACAGCCTGACAGCGCTGCAGAGTGAGACCCCAGTTTATCCAGAGGGAAAATGGGGTGTGCTCAGATGCCCAGTAAGGTGATGGATGGACTGAAAAAACTAATAATAATGCTTTTTAAATTTGAATGTAGAATGTGCTTTTTGTACATTGTATTTAATGATGTTAATACCTAATATTTCCCCAAAGAGTTTGGGTGACAGAAACACGCACAGGAAACAATTGTGTACTCTCATGTATTTTGCTTGTGTGCAAAAATAGAACTCATGGACTACAGGACTGTGGAGTTTCAGAGCAAAGGGCTAACAGGCTCCAAGGTCGTGGAGGCTCGAACTGGGCGTCGGAGGCTGGGGTGTGATCTGGATGGACGCAGGCAGCAGGAGTGGGAATCTAAGTGAAGAAGCTTTTTGTGGGGTTCAGTAAATAGTTACTGAACTCGGTATTTTTTCAACTCAGTGCTAATCCCTGTGGGGACAATGTTGAATGTGGTGGATGCTCTTACAAACCAGCGATCTAAGGAGATTATAGACAGGTGCTGAGTAGGAGTCTGGCAGGGACAGAGCCTGTCATGGAGTTACAAGCGTTGCAAAGAGAGTGCAGGGGGAGGGCCAGCTAGTTCTTCCTACGGGCCTGGGGAAACCTTCACATCGGTGACACCGCGATGGCATTTTACTAGAAAAACCAGGAAGGAAAATTGGAAAAGTCTTTGAGGATCTGCTGGAAGGAATTCTGATAATGATGAAGAGTTAGGCAGTTCATGGAACTGGTCCGCCTCCTGAAAAATACAGATTGCTGTGTATTTATTTTTTAGGCAGTCTGATTTACACAGCAAGTATTGCGAACTCAGATTTGGGATTATGAATCCCAGCCCCTGTTTAGCCAAAAGGCTTCCCTGACAGAAGAGAGTCGGTTCTAGGGATGTTTATTCTCTAGGTACTCTAGGCACAGCACGTGGGGCCGGTGAGGGTTTTCTAGGAACTAGATATCTGCTCGATCTGTGAAATAAAAAAGAAAAATCCCACAGAATCCAAATCATCATGCTTGTTTAACTGTCCACAAAATGTGGTATTTTGTTGACAAGTCAACTGCAGTGTAATCTTACTCACTTCTGTGAGGCATATTTCATTTCATGTGCATTCTTCAAAATAGGAGGGCCTAGAGCCGTGGGGGTTTTATGCCAGGTTAACCGGCTAAGGTTAGCTCCCGGCAACGTGCCTATTCTTCCAGTTCAAAGACAAGGCACAATGGGTGTGGGGGGTGCAATAAGTAGCTCCTTGCACACCACTTCTCACTTGAGAGCCTCTCCACTCCAGACTGTTTAAATCAGTCTTTCTTTAATGATGGTCCTCTACTCTTCTGGGCCAGGCCGAACTGAAAACGTGCACATTTTCCTAAGAGTCAGCTTCATCCAAGGCCTCATGGCCGGTTATCCTGTTCGGCACCCAAGGCCTCCCAGTGCCACCTTATGGACACTCGGGGAATTGCACGTTATTTGCTGCTGCGGACAAGGACCGGAAAAAACAGGACAATTTTCGGGCCTCCACGGACTTAGGTTGCTTATTTATATGCTTCTCCCTTCATGTGGGACTGAGCTAAAGCAACAGAACTGAACCATATGTTGTATTAAAAGAATTTTTTTTTGAGAAGCATATTCTCCAGTCCTACCTAACACTCAGTCAAGGGTTAACATTTTGTGGGCAGGGTCTTCTTTCTTTGGTCTGACGGGGTCTCTTGGTGTAGAGGTCAACCTGGGACCGAGGTGGTGCGTGGGTATCTGCACGTCTGTTCGGATTTAAGGCCCCAGTGCTTCACCCTTTCCTCCCGTAGACTGCTGGGATTTCTTTCGTGTTGGATAGTGTTACTATCTATTAAGTCTGCCTTTCTCTAAGTAAAATGTATATGTTATGAACGATATATGTGGGATATACGTACAGGTGTTTTCTTGGTTTCAAGAACTGGTTTAGGTGTTAGCATTGCTTGTTTTTCAGTGTGGGGTCAAAAACAATGACATGAATGGCCTTAGGTACAGGGGAGCTGGGTGGCTGCTGTGCAGTGTGACGTGAGACAAGGAAGAAGGGACCCCTGCCCCAGTAGTGCGGCCCCACTGGCCTGCTGGCACATCTTTTTACTTCACCAGCAGAGCTGACCTGACCCTGTTTGGTCCTGCCCCTCAGTAAATGGCCGCAGTGCTTGGGAAGGGCGCCGACGCCCAGACAGCCATGCATGTTCGCTCCGTCGCTTCTTTGAGACCTCTGTTCAGGGGTCTCCTTACTGGGGAGGCCTTTCCTCAGCACCCTATTTAAAATGGCACCTACCCCATCTCCTGACCCCTCAGAACACCCCATCCCTCGTCCTTTCTCTCTCACACTTACCACCTCCAGTGTCTGGGGTGAACCCTCAGGAGAAGAGCCGTGCCTCTCGGATACAGAGGTGCACAGTGTAGGGCCTGCCTGCATTTCAGGCCCGGCTCTGGCTGTGACGTTTTGCCCTTAGGCCTGTCACTACCTCCTTGTGGTTTAACTAGTACTTATCTGAAATGAAGGGGTTAGAGGAGGTGATCATCATCATGTCCTGTCCAAATGGTCGTTTCAGGTCTGCAGTGTCAGAATGAGCTGCTTGGTTCTGCAGTAAACTCTGAAAGCCGGGACGTCTGTTTTATTAACCCCAGCACCCGCGGTAGTTCCCTGGCCTACAGCTGATGCTCTCAGTAAGCATGGTCTGGAAAACCAGTTTGGGACAGCTGTGCTAGGACAGTGACCGAGTGATATCTAAGTAAGCGAGCCTTTGCAGGGCCCCACAGAACGGAAGGGAGCCACCTACTCACCTAAGAGGACAAAGATGCAGGCCAGGATGGCGATGAGGGCACCCCGGCTCAAAGTGACTGGGAGCATGTAGGCCTCAGGGCTGCAGGACAGGACATGGCCACTGTCGTCACAGCTGCACACCTGGATAGTCAGCGTGCCCGTGCTGCTCAGCGCCGGCTGCCCGTTGTCCGATATCAGGATGGGCAGGTAGAAGACGCTCTGCTCCTGCTGCCGGAAGCCAGACCTCCTGGTTAGGATGCGGGCAGTGTTATCTGAAGAAGGCAGGGATTCCAGGGTTGAAAAGGGGGAGAGGAAAGTGAGAGGGAAGAAAAAACAGCAAATGACTTGGTCTCTTGGATCGAGGACAGTTTCGGGGCAGGGACAGAGTGTTCGTGGGAAGGAGAGAAGGGTGTCAAACATTTCCTGCAGGCCTTCAGCTACAGCCTTGTCCGGGTCAGCATTTGGATGCAGAAACCAAGATTTTACTTGCTTCTAGGCAAAACCCTGAGGCCTAGGAGAGAAACCTTTTTTGAGATTATGTCTTTCCCTTGGTGACATAAAATGCCCAGGGCGAACTGTCAGACTTCAGATCTAACTGAAATGTCCCTGGGAAGGCTTGACAGAAATGAACAATCAGTGGTGACTTGCAGTCCTCAGCAGCTTTCCAAGGCCAGTGCCGCTTTGTGCCTCCAGGAAAAGAATGCTGAGGAGCCCACGTGTCTGTGGCAGATTGCTTATTTTTGCCACTTGGGCTAGAATTCATGTCTTTTGCTATTTTCTTTATGCCTCTGAAATGCAGTCACCAACTCCTCTTGTGCTTTCAAAAGCTCCTGCTCATTTAGCAGGAGCTTGTTTGAAATCCTCTAATCACGTGACACACTGTTCTCTCTCTCTCTCTCTCTGGTGGTCTGAGTTTAAGTTGTTGATGTGAACTTGGTGAAAATCCATTCCTGATCAGCAGTACTGTTTCCCCCCCCCCCCCTAGTTTTAAAAGGGATTAGCAAAATTATTTGTTGTTTCCACAAAGCTGGTGTGTGTGAGTGTGTATTTGTATTGCATTTGCCTAATGTGATGCTTTGAGATCTTCCGTTTTTTTTAATCTGTGTTTTCAAGTTTCCTTGAGTGGGTTTGAACTGTAAATCAGAGATATTTTTGCAAAGCTCAGATCATTTTCAGCAGAGGAAAAGTTTGAGATGTGGTAGTACACACAAGCTGTACTTCTTAAAGCACCTGTCACCATGGAGGGTCCTCTGGATGTGTTTCACACTTGGCAGGGAAGAGTCTAGAACCTCACACAGAATTCTGAGAGCCTAACAAAGTAAACATCATTAATATCAATATTAACATTTCTGGTTCTCCTTCCCTTCTTGGACATACATAATAAAGGGTTATACTTTTCTACCCTTTTGAATTTGGACAGTTTAGATGATGAAAAATGAGCACAAAGCCATTCATGGCACTTCTAGGCAGAACCATGGGACAGCTGGTGTGGTATTCTCTGTGCTTTGCTGTGGTGTGGTGCCAGGAAGGAGTGTTTGAGGTGGAGACCCAGACGGCCTAGGACAAGGAGCTGCGCACAGACAGCCATCCTGGGTCACTCAGACCCTCAGCTGGCTTTATGTGAGCGAGACATTAACTGTAGCTCTGTGAAGTCATTGAGATTTCTGTGTCGTTTGTTCCTGCAGCATAACCTAACCTATACTGACTAATACATTCCCTCTTCATTGACTTTTCTGCCTTCTCCTCCCCTGCTTTTTCACGGTAGCCGCTGTTGTTCAGTGAGTGCTTGTGTCTCAGGTGCTTCAACTTTCCATGCAGCATTTCATTTAATTTCCACAACGATTTGGCAATACTCTCTCCCCTTTTACAGTGAGAGAGTTAAAGCCTGGAGAGACGATGTACTTTGGTCACAAGTCACTAACTTAGTAGCAGAGCTGGGATTTGAACTCTGGTCTCTCTGACTCCAAAGTTACACTCCTTCCATTGTGCTGTGTAGAAGCTTATTGAGTTTAGCAACATTAGCTGAAAATTATTCAGTTAATTGAAATCTCTTCCTCCTTCGGCACAGGCCTTTCCTCTTACTTCCAGATAAAGATAGTAACTGGTTGCCACCCTGAGGGCTGTATTTTTATTTCCACCTACCACACAACCCACTCAGTCTTCTGTTTTCCAGATTTAATTGCTAAATACTGTTAGTGTTGTTTCACAGTTTTAATTTTGTTTTTTTTAGAAACCAAGTTTTTCTGAACAAGACATCTTTTTTATTTTTCAGTACAATTGAGTCCAGGTCCTAAGAAAGTCTGGCCAGAGCTGAATTTCATGAAAGCGTTACAGCATTCCCCCTGCACGTCACATGTTCCTTGATCTCAGAATTATTTAAGATTAAAAAAAGGTCAGAGCATCATGTTGCTGAGTTTGTTCCTGGAAGGGGTCTGGGATATAACAGTCACTTACAGAATTTTTGTTGACTATGGTAACTAGGGATTTAGTAACCGATTTGGAAAAAGTATTTGTTTCTAAGGTGACGCAAAACGTTTTTCTTTTTTCTCTTTTTTTTTTGGTGTGGCTAAAACAGTCCCAACTTCCAGTCCCAATCTTGATGCTTGCTCACTGATTCGTTTTCTTTCCTTATATACCAAATGAGACTATAAAAATCAGAGGGATTAGTAACTTCCTCCAAACCTTATAGGACCATTACAAATACCAAATAAAGCAATGTATGGGGAAATGCATTTGGAATTGTAAAGGGCTGCACACACACAATCCTTTTCATAATGCTTTCTGTAGTAGGACAAAGCAAGGCTTTACTTGAGGCAGGGCTCTGTTGTGTTCATAAAAGGATGCTTTGGGTATGAAAGATGGGGCCTTGACCATAGATCTGCCATGTCAGATGTTGATCAGATTTGCAATGAGCCTCAGTAAAGGACACGTGTAGAGTAAGTTGTCCTGAGGAGAACAAGAGTGTATTCCTTCTAGTGAAGATGGTGTTAAGTTCCATTTTGGAAAACCTTCCAGGGGAGAGGTCACTTCTTTTCAGAGTCATCGTGTTCTGGTGGCTCATCTTCCTAGGGCTTTGGCTCCGTGAATCGTTGCCCAGAGTCACCTTTAAGAAATCTGCAGGACTTTGCTGCACATTGTTCCTGACAAGCACCAGAATGGAGGAATAGAGTGACACAGCCGGAAATCTGAAGAAACCGTATAATGTGTTACTTTTCCCAAGGGTTTCCACCATGAGGCCAGTCCTGAGGGCGCTGAGCCGCTTCGCAGGAAGGGTTGCCTTGCAAAGCACGTAAGTGAACAGTTCAAAATCTGACCCACTGGAAATCTCAGGGTGTCTAATCGTGGTAGTTCTGTTGTTACAATTTATATTGCCTTTCCTTCCAGAATTGCCTTAGTGATTTTACAGTAACACGTAGAGGATTAAAAGGGGGGACTTGGAAGAAGGCTTTCCATTTAGAAGAACACAGGTTTGATACTCTCAACTTTTAAATGGCAGAATATCACATGGGGTGGAATTAGTTCTTTAAGTATCCAATAATCGATGCTTGAGACCAAGGCCAGGAATGCCCAATTGTGACTTTTTGTTAGCCTTTGTTTAGATTGTTGTAAATTGCCAATTTATATGTTAGAGTTGGAATGGAAATGAGGCCCCCGCAGATCTCCCGCCTCAAGTCAGAAAGCTGGTTGTTAGCAGAGTTAGTGACAGAAGGGGCTCACTTGACAGATTTAAATGATTTTTTCACTGGTTCTGACCTTTCTTTGAAAATGATCTGACTAGAGGACAGAAGTCCCTCATTCCCCCTCTGCGCCCAGGAGAGAGTCTGCTAGGTCTAGGAACCCCCGCCCTGATCTGATGCTCATCGGAGAAGAACGCCTGGAATTCCACTCCGGCAGAGCTGTGGTGGGGAGCACTTTCTCTGATAGGGACGCTGCGGCCCTGTCTTTCTAAAGTAACATGGTCGTCGGAGTGCCAGACACTACACACACTCTCTGTGGCCCTGTATTCGCCCTTTGCCATCTCTGTGACTTAGCCTTTGCCTCCCGTTTGTTCTGGGAGCTTTTTACTGTTTCCCTCTCTGCTCCTTGCTTAGAAGTGTTCCCTCAGGTTTTCCTCTTTATCTGATTCGGCTTCCATCATCTTTCTCAGCTTCTTCCCATAGTTACAGGATGTAGAAACATGGCTGCCATGTCTGGGGCGAAGGCAGGTTTTTGCCTGAGTGCCTTACACACTGTCTGGGGCGGAGCCAGCTCTCAGACCTTTGTGCCCTGACCGAAGGGAGCTTTCAGAATCAGCAGAGGATGTCCTTTGTCTCTGATGTTCTGAAAAAAACTTTGAAAGACACTACAAATTAGCATTAATGTCTTCCCTGCTATTCAAGAGCAGGTGGATTTTGACGCTGAATGGGACAACCCGAAGTGTCTAGCCCAAACTGTAGAAGAGGTGTCGGTGGCCAACTCCCCGCCTGATTACCTTGACTGTCCCGTAGGGTGAAGTTGGGGTTGTTGGCAGCCTCGGGAGCCAAGCTGTAGTAGAAGCGCTGACCGTTGCGTGGGTCATCGTGGTCCACTGCACTCACCGTCTGGATCAGCTGAGGGGGGGACATGAACTCAGGTGAGCTGGAGCCAAAAGAAAAAGCTTCAGGGCCCAGTGGTCTCCCAAGCCCTGAAACCCAACAGCGGGTTACTTTACCTAATGGGAAGGGTATCCTGACACACACCTGGAAAATCTCCATGCTGTCCTGCCAGTCAGGATTTAGTTTTGTTTTTTGTTGGGCCTGAGTACATGAACATCACAGGGTGAGTGTTATCTAAATACTCAGATGTTAGACATCAACCTAATAATATTCTCACACCAACGCCAGCCATTTTTAGGCAGTCTCAGTAGAAGACTTTGAATAAATGAACTCTGGGGTGCCGCAGGGTTCTACTTGTCCCCCACTTTTTCATCCTCTCACCCCATCATTTTAACCCCACTTTGAGGTTAATGTTTCAGGGTCAGGTTGTTACCTTTGGGAGGTCCCTATGTAAAAATGACCAGTACCCAGAAGGGCACATTGGCTCTGTCAGGTTAGTGGGTCACAGGGCAGTCAGTCTCTGTAGGCAGGAAGGGAGCCAGACAAGGTACAGAGCACGAGTCCACCGGCGTCGGATGTGCAGAACAGACCAGAGCCAGAAACAGATCTGGGGGCTGCGGAAAGGAGGTGGTGGGACGGCTTCTTCTGGAGCCCCTCTGGCCCAAACTTGGCCTTTTCCGCAGTGCTTTTCAAAGTAGTCAGTCACCTCACGGCTGTGCAGACCGTGATGAAAAGCTACTGAGAGAGCACGGTGTGAAATACACCGTTGAACCATTGGCAGGCTGACTTGGTGGCCTATGGAAAAGGAGTGGAGTGGGTGGTCTCCTTCCTGTGTGTTTGCTTCTCTGTCGACCAATAGTACACACTCCTCCTGGGGCTGGCCCTGTGGACGTGACATCCTGCTGTTAAAAGCCCGCCACGTCCCTGCCAGCGTAGAAACCAGAACAGCAAAGGTTGGCTGGGGCCCAGGTGGGCTTGCTTATTACTCTTTATTCATTCATAAGCTAAGGGAGGTAATGCCTCCCTCACAGTACTCTGAGGATTATATAACAGGGGAAGCTCCAGCAAGGGGACTTTTGGTGGACAGTGTGCTGCTCAGATCCCCCTTCAGTGAGGGGCTCGGCGCCCCAGCCTTCACCTCTCTGTCACTTTGGGGATTGCCTCAGTGGCCGAGAGCCACCTGCCCCCAGTCACCACAAACTTCCAGCACAGCCCACATTCAGGGACCCATAGTCCAGAGGCCTGGCCATCACATCTCAGCTCGGGAAAACTAGTTCTAGAGTCCCGCGAAGCCATCCAAGGCTGCCAGTGGGTCTGTACTGCAGCTGGACTTCTCCTTTCACCCAGCCCTGCAAAAGCCCTTCCCTTCTAAGCCTTTGGCCCACGGACACTCCTGGACAGTCATCTTGTATTGGAACACCATGTCAGGATACGCCTACTGGCGAACCCAGCTGGCAGCTGACCTCTGTTGAATCAAAAACGTGGTGGGGGGGGGGTGGCACTGCACTGAAGGAGAGGGGTCAGGAGAGCTCTGAAGGTAAACCAGCCCCACAGTCTAGGCTGGTGCCAGTGCTGCACACACACCGGGGTCACCCTGCTGCTCTGTCCCTGCCGAGACAAGTCCTGCACCTTCCGTCTTGCCTGCAGTGCCACACATGCTTGTTGATGCATGTTGTAAATAGGAGCCTTTGTTGGTTAATGTTGTTGGAAAGTCATTTCAGAACACCTGGCCTGTGAGATCGTATATACAGGTGAGGTGGAGGCTGAGACGTAGGGCTGATTGGCTACAGGGCTTTAAAGAAAACTTGAGCAAAGACCCTGCCTCGCTGAGTGGGAGCCAGGAGCATGCTGGCCTCCTCCCCGGCCCTCTGCTCCCGTCCAGTCAGATTTCACCCTTGGCCTCCTGGCCAAGCAACATTCTGCTCAGCAGGTTTCGTGCTGCCCTCAGCCCTCACTGAGTACGTCTTCAGATTTCTTCATGGGCTTCCTTCACCGCCGCTCACCAAGAGGGAAGCACGTCCCCACCAGCTTGGCAGGTGCAAAGCTGGCTACAGTGATGACAGATCTGAAGACGTGCTCAGTGAGGGCTGAGGGCAGCATGAAACCTTTCACTCTGCTACTTAGCACTCTCTTTACATTAGAGATAAAAAAAATTAGCTTCTTATCATATTGTAAAGTATTATATATTTGTCATATTATAACCTTATAATATAAAGCAGTATTTTGTATATTATATAATACCTTGTCATGATATAAAACAGAAATTACTAAGATAAAGACCCAAACGCCCTCACTCAAAACCCACCTACGCGTAGGGCCTATTGCTGTTTTTGTCTCTTGCTTCTCAATCTTCGTTCATGCAGACATGATTTTACATAACTTCAGCATACGCATGTGGTTTTTATACCTCCTCTCTTATAATAACACGGATCATTTCTCATGCTATAAAGTCTTCATTGTAACTTTTATGAGCTGCGTAAAATTTTAGGTCTTTCTAGACTAGAAATTCAATAGATGTGGAAGTAGAATTACACCAGACTTGTTAAAAAAAAGTTTAGGAGTGCAATAGACCATTGCACGGAGTTTCAAGAGTCAATGGATGACATAATTTAGATCAAGGTCTCTACGGGACACATTCCGCCACCCCCACCACCCCGGAAGATGGGAGTCGCTTTTTGCCCTGACTTGGCAGAATGGTAAAGATGGGTTGGGTCAGTCTGTGGTGAGCTCAGGGTTGTACGGACAGTCTCTCTGTGCAGCAGGGGTCTGGAGGTGGTGGTGCAGGTGAGGGAGAGAAGAGAAAACAAAAACCGTGTTACAGTCACGAGGCCAGGGTTGCCAAAGCCTGAATTCTCTCCTTGTGGACATGCACGTCACAAACTCAAAACTTTCACATTGAAGTTCTCCTGACCCATTTGCACCCACCACCAGAATCCGTAGGGCCACAGCACAGACCCTGGGGAAACGGGGCTGTTAGGGAGTCCATCGGGTTATAAGTGGGGAGGAACACACCTTACGAGGCAGGAGCAGAAGGGGGGACGTGGAGGCCTATGATCTGAGATGTGCGAGGGCGGGTACAGGGTGGGGGACTGCCCTGTCCAGACGTCGCTACATGGCCACTCCAAGCAGAGTCTGGGATGTTTCTCAGCTACACCACTTGGAGTTTGATTAAGCAAATATTCATTTAGGTTTAAAAGTGGACTTTAAAAAGTATACAATTTTTTTCTGAAGGCTGCGGAACTAAAGTTATTTCAAATAAGTAGAGATTTGTTCCTTCAGATTAATTTTTTTTCCTCAAAACCCACCTGGCATGAGCAGCACTAATGAAATGAGTGTTTTAAGTGAGGGGGCGCAAGGACAGGTAGTTCTAGGTCACAAAGCACTCTGAGACTCTGGCAGGCAGTCCCTAAACAAGGTATCTGCTGCCAGAAGTTAAGAACCGGGGGGGTAGGAAGATATAAAAATTAAACTTTCCCTGCTGTAAATATTTTCAGGGATCAGTGCTAAACTGAGGGAAAGAGAGGATCCTTCTTTCTTTGGATCTTCACGGTGTGTCCCTTCCAGGACCCAGAGCACGTTATTAAAGTTGGTTTTGTACCGTTCAGTTAGTTACAAGGTGGGTAGGTGGCTTATCACAGGCTAGCCTGTGAATCAAACCATCATCAAAACATTCTTCAGATCATAAAATGTGACGGAGACTCCAGCTAAGTGTCTTAACAAATAAACTGTTGCAACCTGATGTACAGAAGAAGTCGGGCACTCCGGAGTCTAAATTTCTTGGACGGCAGATTTCGTTATCTGAAACAGTCATTTCCGCGCTTGGGGAGTTCACCAAGGTGAATGCCTCCCAGGCCGCCTTACCTGCCCTGATTTGGCGTTCTCACAGACAAAAGCTTCATAGAACCTGGGGAACTCTGGGGCATTGTCGTTCACATCCAGGACTTTGATTGTGACAGGAACACTTCCAACCTGGGAAGGATTGTCTAAAGAGAGCATGAAGAAGACCAAAGGTGAGGTCTTAGAGGAATGGGTAAAGGACGTGGTAATGGCCGTTGTGTTACCTAGTGAGGGTGTGGCCGGGGCACAGAAGCCTGCAGAGGAGGCATATGTCTGAGGGTGTGCGTGGTATCAGGATGAGGCGAAGGGCCAGACTTGACAGGGAGCGGGTGTCAAAAAGGGAGTCTTAAAAAGAGGGGTGAGAGGGGACCTCTCACTCGGCTCTCATACTTCAGGTTCTAGAATCAAAGGAGGTCCGTTCTGTATTTGGGGTTTGAAAATAGCCCATTTATAATAGGAGGCATACTGTGTGGGTTCATTTCTGTGAAACATTCTGTTCTTTGGATTATATTTTGGAAGGTTTCCAGTTATTGACAGGAATACAGATAACGCTGCGCAGGGGCTAAGGGGTTGTTACCGGATCACACACACCAAACCCTGTCTTTGGCTGGGGCAGGAGAAGTTACTCGCCACTCACGGGGAAATGTCTTTTTGGTTTGTCTTTTGTTTGGCATTGCCACACAAAGATAATTTCACAGCCCCAGTAGTCCCCCTCCTGTCTTTCCTGTTTTGGTCACCATCCCAAGAAGACAAATTAGAAATTATAAGACACACAAATTATTCTTAGTAAACAAATTTAGTAAACCAGAATGCTTTATTCTTCTGGTTCATTTTTTCTTTCTCAGAAAAACTTATGCCCTTACTATGTTTTCCCTGTAAATATTTTTATTGCTTGGCTAAAAAATTTAAATTTTTTTTATTGTACAGTGGAATTTGTTTATAGAAGGAATAATGAAAATTCCACAGAAACATGAAGATAACTGTCATTCACAGTCTTGCCAGATATAGTCATTATATATGTAATATTGCGTGTGTGTCCAAAAATGTGGAGCTAACGCACACACAGAGCAGTTAAGCAAAATAAAAAAGCTGGATTCGGAACATTGTTATTTTAGGGCAAGATTATCTTGTGTCATTGAAATCTGCTTTGAAAGCGTGGGTATTAATATCTACATGGTAGCCTCATTCAGTCAGACTTCTATTAGACACTTCGATAGTTCCCTTAAAAAAATTTATTGATTGATTTTAGAGAGGAGAGAGGGAGAGAGAGAGAGAAACACTGATTTATTGTTCCACTTATTTATGCATTCATTTGTTGATTTTTGTACGTGCCATGACGAGGGATTGAACCTGCAACCTTAGCATAAGGGGATGATGCTCTAATCAACTGAGCGACCTGGCCAGGGCTAGATAATTCTGATTCTTAAGTAATATTGCAGTAGACATTTTGGTAGATACATTTTTCTTGATGTCCGTTGTTATTTCCTTAAGATAATTATGAGAGGTAGAATTCTTGAGAAAAAGTATGAATATTTTGGAGAATCTTAATACAGAAGATTAATTGCCAAACTGCGCCTCTGAGTGGCTGTACCTACTGCGGCCAATACATTGGGGCCTGCCATTTATCTGAACATTTACCATCACTAGGTGTTATGGAAAAAAGGTAAACTGTAGTAAATAGTGTCATTTTTGTTAAATTTATAATAAACACGCTAACCTCAATTTTATTACTTTTCTATTCCATTTTTAAGTTTATGTTAATAAATCTGCATTTTATTTTAAGATGTCTGAAATTTCTGTATGCCTGTGTATAATAAGGGTCATTTGTTATAAATGTTTTCTTTCAGCCAAAAATAACATTTGATGCTGTTTGTTCATTCCTGATCTTGTCAAACAATAAAAGCCTCTTAGATTTCTCAGGAACTGACCCTTTTCCTCGTATAGAATTCTAGCTTCTTGGTTTGAGGATGCTATTTTTTTTTTACTGCTTTTGCATGCTTTTTTAAGTCTCTGGAACAGGAGATTGCTGTATAGCAGTTGCTCAATAATTATTTGAACTAAATACAGTCACTCACTTGCAGGAACTATGATTTTCGTTTCTTTCTGTAAAGAACCCAGCTCCTGTTCCAACAAGCTCTAGAAACTTCCACGTTCTGCAGTGCTTACATTTGTCACCTGATAGAGATCAGTTCATCGAGTTACTCACTCATTTCCATGGCAAGGATGGTGATGTTATGCCAAGAAAACTCTTCCCGGTCGAGGGGTCTTGCCGTCATCAGAGCACCTGTTGTGATGTCAACATAGAAGAATCTTCCAGGGTCACTGCTTCTGTCAATGGAATATCTGAAAGAAAAAAAATAGAACACCACAACATAAAAAACAGAAAAACAAAAAACCCACACACAGATTAAACATTGTTTAATTTGAACGAACATACTGTAGCATGTTATGTACATGAGAACTGAGTGCATGTCAAGTGAATTCTGAGTTTCGGGGACTTGGAAGACTGAATTTACTGTTTTATGTCCACTC
Source organism: Macrotus californicus (assembly GCA_007922815.1). Taxonomy (NCBI): domain Eukaryota; kingdom Metazoa; phylum Chordata; class Mammalia; order Chiroptera; family Phyllostomidae; genus Macrotus; species Macrotus californicus. The sequence goes on from VMDR010001638.1 coordinate 54,507, forward strand.
CCCTCCGCCCACCCCCATAAAAACCAGTTACAAACTATTACTGCTTTAGTTTCCTGATTCATAAAATAAAATGGAACGGGGTGCTAACCCACAGGGCAATTGGAAGCTATTTAAAGATCAGTTTCAGCTATTTAAAGTCTAAAACCATCCAAGGCTTTTGGGACCCTCTGAATAGCAACCCCTGCATATCTTTGTTCAAAGTGCACTTTATTGAAATAAGTTCTGAAGTGCTGAATTGGAACAGGAAAGCATGCAGTTCAGTGATTCTGGTCCCCCTGATTAATATCAGCTATTGAGAGGAAGAGATTTGCATCAGGTCCTTTGTGACATGCTAGTGGCTGGCCTGCTGGCAAACACAGTAATGCATTTACTCACCGGAGAGTCCGTGTCTGTGGGATGTTTTTAACAGGAGGGACCAGGTCTGTCTAGGTTGCTTATTATAAGTAAGCCTGGAATTCAAGAACTTATGGGGCACAGCTTGCTGGAAAATGTCATGTAAGCTGTGTAATTAACGGGGTGTAAAAAACAGATGTTTCATAACCAGAACGGCTCCTTCGGTTCAGGCGGTGCACTGAGTAGCAATATCCATTGCATGTACCGTCATGCTCCGTGTGGACCAACCTGCATCCTTACACAGGAGAAGAAGGCATTTACCAGTCAGTCCTCGTGCCTGATGGTTTCAGACCTCTCCGAGGAAAGAATGCTTGGCTTGTGTTTGGCTGTCGTCTCTATCCCTGGAGCCGTCGCTTACCTTGGTGCTGGGTGAGCTCTAGAATTCCTGTTGAGTGTGACTTGGCAGGCCCAGGTTTTGCCATCTCTCCTGCGCCTTTTTGGGAGATTCAGTAATTGCGGAGGGAGTTTCAGGCATCTGTATGTTTAAAACCCTCCGTAAAGGATTTCGATATGTAGTCATAATTGAGAGCCATGCTCCAGAACCTTATATAGTCCTTGGCAATGGCCAGTAATTACAATAGCTGCCAATATCGAATACCAGGCATTTTATAGAGTCTTTTTAAATCCTTACCACATCTCTAGGAGGTAGGTATTATCTCAGTCATCAGAGGAGACCAAGACTTAGAGAAGTGAAGTCACTTCCAGAGAGTTAACACAGTTAGTGCTTTGCCGCAGGACGATTTGAAAAGCACACACGGACTAATGTATTGGGTTCAGAATTCTATTTAAAGCTGCCAGCTATAGGGACACTGGGAAACTGCCATTTTGATGGGAGTAAGCACATTCTTTAGTGGGTTGTGTTTTAAGCTGCAGGTTAGTTAAGTCAGTGTGGTGGGTTATGACTAGTGTAGAAAGGAAATGAAGTAAAATAGCGTGTATGCATACCAGACTGTCACGTGCAGTAAGGGTAATGTTAATGGTAAAACTTTCATCTCAGATACATATAGATACATATATGTGTGTGTATATGTAATATGCATGCATAGGTATTACTTGGTAAAATGTTTTGCTCCAAACACATATTTCCTTCCTGCAGAGAGTCAGGGTGGCTGTTCAGAGAATTGCAGATTAAAGGGGAAGGTGGCCACTGAGGGCTAGAGAAGTTGGAATCATTTCACTTCCGACTCTCCAAGAGTTGGGCAATTTAAGGAAGCAAAGTCATGCCTGTTTCTGCCGGTGACCCTATGTAAGGAACGCTAGTGTAGTCAGGCACTGATTCATACACCTGACTTACATTGGCTCATTTAAGCCTCACAATAGCCCTGTGAGGTAAGTACTGTCATCATCCCCATTTTACAGGTGAGCAAACTGAGGCATGGAGAGGCTAAGCCCCTTGTCCAAGGTCTCACGGCTGGGAATCAAGAGCAGGCAAGCTGGGTTTCCAGTTCCTGCTCCCAACTATCGGGCGATGCTGCCTTCTGGCGCATGGAATGAATTGAGATTGTTGAAGGAAACAAACCTGATCTCTTTTTGAAGGTGGATTAAACCATGATAGTAAACAGTTGACTTTTTAATAAAGAACAAACACATGCCCGCAAAGTTCATTTAAAATTAACCGGAGCGTTTTTTCCCTAGGTATAGCTAGTGATTTAGTTTTAAAGTTTACTGGTTGTTTTAAGAGTTGAATTTGTCTTAGGAAAAAATAAAATTCTGGTTGGCTCCTGACAGTCTTTTCTTGCAGCTCCCTACCCATGAGTAAAGCTGGCCGTTCGGCCGTGACCCCGTGGCAGCTCTCCCAGCCATAGGCATAGTGCTGGTGGTGGGGGGAGGGGGGCGCAGCCTATGAAGAACCAGCTTTCCGCAGCCCAATGTACAAGGCCAGAGCAGATGTCACGGAGAGTGTGGGGTGGAGTGATAGAAATAACAAACGGGAAGAACCCACGACAGTGCTGCCTCCTGACACTCCGAGCGGAAACCTTGCCTCCGAGAAGCCTCCCTCATCAAGTGGAATCCTTTCCGACTTCCCAGACAGGGTCCGAATTGAGGCAGCGACAGCATTCCTAACTCGGAATGGGACACTGGGCCAAATTTCAGGAGGCAGGAGAACAAATTGAAGGTGTAGATACAGATGGAGAATGAGGAAATTGGGGCACACTACTGAATTATGGAGGTGGTTTTCCTTCTTCAACCGTGATAATCTCACCTACTATGGGCAGAGTGGGCTCCGCATACACGCGCAGAGCTCCCTGAGCGAATGTGAGCTGGTGTTCTCTGGGCTCCCTGCTTATTTGCTTGGCTCAGGACATTCTCTGAATCTGGAAGCGATTCGAAGGTAGGGCATCATGGGCAGGCTCGCGAATCCACGCGTACCCTCCAGGATGGCACAGGAGGGCAGGCTGTTTTCACACAGCAGAAGCCTTTTTCAGTTGCCAAGCGCTTCAGTGCCCCACTTGCCAGAAATTCCTTGAATATTCACTAAATTTTAGGAGAACCAAGCATTGTGTTTTTCATGTGTATAAAACTAAATGTGGAGACTGGTTTGGGGGTTCACTAGTAAGTAATGACCAGTTTATGTGCCTGAACACACCATAAACTTCCTAGAAAGGAGATTACAAAAGTCTTAATAATCTTTTAAAAAAGTTAAATGGCTCTTTGTTCATAATATTTAAACTTTAGATAATATGTTGGTTTTTGGGTAATTTAATATGTAATTTCTTGTCAGAAATAGAAATCTCATTTATTTGTAATAAACATGCAGATGAATTAGATGGCCAAGCAGCACATAACATGTGCAAATTATTTCAAAAGAAAATAACTTTAATAGGAAAACTAAGGATAAATAATTTGGGGGAAAGATAATATAGGAAAGTAATTCCCAAACAGGTATTAAATGGAAGCCAGAAATTTGACTTTTAGGTGCTTTTCCCCATGAGAGTCCAGGACCCCCGATTGTCCACTTGGATCCAGGGACCATTCTTTGTTCCTAAGGGACACCAGAGAGAGTCAGGGACCCTGTATCTAGCACTATGAATTCTGCTCTTTCTTTGCAGCTGAAATGCAGAGGGAGCATTATCGCTGGTTCTGATAAGTGGAATTCTGCTTTGCCATGGTGCCTGAACCCTTGCCTGTCACCTGCAGGCATGTGGCTATTGCCTCGTTCTTGCCTGTTTCTTAGGACCTAGATAGAGTCCCACCCGCCCCAGATTAACCCAGTGGACCCTGCTCTGTGCTTCCAGCCTGTTCAGCCTTGGCTTCCTTCTGATTGAGCTCTATTGGACTAAACAGGCATTTCGTTGTGGACTTCCATGATGCTAACTGGTGGCTTTCAATGGCCCATCATGTGAAGCAGCACTCGGTTAGCGAGACAGGACTCCTTCGTTTTTTTATGCTTCATTTTGCTCCATGCCAGTAGTGGATCTAGGCCTGCTGGTGTTCCTCTTTTCTTCCTAGATATGCCTTGAGATGAACAACTTCAGTCCTGAAAAATGCACGTTCACTCGAGGTGTGTGTGTGTGCACACGCATGTTTCCTGACAGTGCTCAGTCTCTTTTGCTTGTCATTTAGTAATTCGATTCCTCCCAAACCCTGTTTCTCGTGCTTGCCCTGTAGGAGTCCCGAGTCAGTCTGGAAAGAAGATGGAGGAGTATCCACTGGGTGTTCTGATCGACTCTTACAGAAATGAAATCTCATTTTTTCAAGCTTGTGTTTATTTCAAACATTTCCCCCCATAAAGTTTTATTCTCTAAAGTTTTCCCTGCAGTACTTTTGTTATAAATAGATGAACTAATCAGAAGATATATTGATGTGTGTGTGTGTGTGTGTGTGTATGTGTGTGTATTTATATGTATTTGGTTTGTGAAAATACAAATTTATAATAGAATCTGTTTCACTTATGTTGTGGTGGTTTTGATGATAATATGGTTCCACTAACTTCTTTCCACCCTGTTTTACATTTAAAAAGCTTAAGGTAGAAATACTACTCCTGTAAGGTTGTTATAAGATTAGTTGAGTTTTAAAAATCAAATGCCAGAGTTCAAACAAAATCATTTTAGCCACTTGAATGCCTAAAAATGTAAAATGTTTACGTTTGGTTAGAGGGAGCAGGTTCCCCTCAGTGTGGTTATTCTCAGGAGAGAACCGTCTTTGTTAAACCACAAGGGCACGTTTTCCTTATACGTGAAACAGCGCCGGGTGAAGGCGTGGCTGGCAGAAAAGGCGGGCAGTAAATCGGGGTGTGTTTGAAATGTGCTATCTGCACTAAAGCCCTAGATCCATTTGTGTGGCTTCCAACAATTAATGTGACAGATGGCCTCAAATAGCCTTGGAATCCTGATCTTTGTGTTGAGCTTCAGAGGCTTGGCAGTCGCTCTGGAAGGTTGGGGTATCAACCTGTCCACCAGCTGTTTGCACTTTGGTTCCAGAGTTGACGGGAAATGGCCGTGACTATACAAGCAGCTCTCCTGTCCCCTCTCAGGGAGGGGGAAGCAGCCTGGTTGGAATTGTTAAGCTCAACCACGTTTTGGACAGACGGGTAGGTGGGCTGGCAGTGGAAAGTCGTGTGTGACCAGTCTGCATGGCAAGGAAGACAGTGACGACACAGGTAGTTCCGTGTCTGTTCTTTCTATCTGGAAATGTATATGCCGTGTATGTTATTTTCCCCCATTTTTAAAGTAAGAAAGTCAAAGGTTCATAAAAATCAAAAGAATGTGCAATGCTTACCTTTATATTCACGACTAAGATTCAACAATTTTTAACATTTTGACGTCTACATTTCTGTCTGAATTAGTGGTTCTCTCAACTGGAGGTGATTTTGTGCCCCACCCTCCTCAGGGACATTTGGCAATATATGGGGACATTTTTAGTCATTACCGCTTAGGGGGTGCTACTGGCATTTAGTGGTTAGAGGCCAGAGATGCTACTAAACGTTGTGCAGTGCACAGGACAGCCCTCACAGCAGAGAACCATCCATCCCAAAGTGTCAGTAGGGTTGGGATTGAGAACTAAGGGGTATGTGTGTGTCGCTGAACCAACCTACAGTACGTTGTAGATGTAACGATACTTCATTATCTATAACATGAAAAGGCCATGTGATTTAGACAGAAAGGATTTAAAGAAATAGGAGAGTCTCCAGAGATGGAAGAAGAAAGGGGAAAAAGTGCTAGAAAATCTGGTGCAAGGGAAGGGGAGATTCTACGATATAAGGGAAAGGTGAAGTCTGTGGAAAAAACCTGATTGAGTTGTTGGTCACATCTGGGTCCTTGGCAGAAATGATCTGTATGGTGGTTCCAATTGCCACATCTTCAGGCACCTCCACAAAATAAAAGCCAGGTTCAAACACAGGGGGCTCGTCCACATCTTCCACGCTGATGTGCACCGTGGTTGTGTCCTGAAAGGGGCCCAGGTTCAGAAAACGCATCTCTAGGTGAGGATTGGCTCCCTCCACTTTTAAGGTGTAGCTTTTCTTGCTTTCAAAACTCAGTGGCTGAAAAGTAATGGCAGGGAAATTGATTAGCCAGGAGCATATACCTCAAGGTTCCTGCATTGATGGCTGGTGGGTGGATTTCTCAATTCATTAAAATCACGGAAGAGAGGTAAGGGGGAAGATAAGGGATTTTTTTTGTTCCATAGTTCTTGGTCTTAATGTCAATTTCAACAACTTGGATAAAGAAGGTTAGGAAGGCACTAGATGGTTCTGAGGTAGTGAGGGAAGCCAGTCTGCTGGTTAAGAAAGCCACTGTGCTCTGGGCGAGGCTGACTGTGACAGGTCTGCTTTTTAACCCTTTCCGTACGAGCGCTCTTTCTGCCGCGACACTCCCGCTGTACGAGGTGAGCCATTGTGAGCCGTTGTATGGGCGCCGGATATATCCGGGGCTCATCCACACAGGTCATCAGATGGGCGCCAGATATATCCGGCGCTCTTACCGAAAGGGTTAAGCAGCAAGGTCGCCTTGTCTTTAGGGATGTTTGCTCGTTCGAGAAGATGCCATGACAACTAAGAGAGAGTCTGAGTTTTGTTTCACAATACCCGTACAACCGAGGCCTGGGCTGTTTGTTGTCTTCTGCCTTAAAAAAATTCTTGAGTACAAAGGTAGTCATGATTTTTTTCTAAGAAACCATCATAAACACCCTTCACAAGAGTTCTCAGGGTACTTACTGTGTCAGATCAGTATTTGTGTCTTTAGCTTATATCATAGACAATCTTTTTAAAAATCTCTTTTAGAAACCTTGTCCAGTGCCTGATTGTACTGAATAAACAGACTCAGAAGTCAGGCTGACTAAGCTAACATGGTTATGTCAAGACAGAAATGCTGGTGTAGACTTTTAAATATTTCATCCAGGGCTCACCCACAAAATAAAATTCCATGCCCTAGAATTTATTGTCGTTGTTTTACCCGGCCCTGTCTTAGGAATGTTTTATGTCAAAGTAAATACAACACTTCAGGGCAGAATGCAAACTTGACTCTTTTAGCAATAATCCATTTGTTTCCATTTTTTGTTTTTACTGACAAAAATGTTTAAAGTTTTAAGCAACAATTCAAAACATCATCAACAAAAATATCATAGAAAGTCAGCCCATGAAGTAATTACAGAGCAAAGAAGTTACTAAAGCTCAAAAGTCACAGATGACTTACATTTTTGTAGCTAATGATTCATTCATGCTTTTTGTTTTGGTAAAATATGCCGAATTAAGCACATTTTATTTTAGAAAGAGTCATACGCCCATTTAAGCACCTGCTTTGTTTTTGCGGAACAAATAGTAGTAGTTACTTTCAGTTTGTTAGTTTCGAAGTCTGTCAGAATTTTACTGTTGTTGGGGCTATTGTTGGGGTCCTGCTTGTTCTGCGTGTGCCTCTTTCATAGAGGGCACCTTCCCATGGGAACCCGGCAACTAGCCTTGCTAGGGCACAGTCAGAAGGCAAGGTTTTCATTCACAGGGAAGTCTGCCCCTCACGTAGTGATATATTTGAAGGAATGGTTTCATCTGTTCGTTTCATTGATACTTGCTCTGTAACCCTGGACATTTATCTTCCTGGTAAATTGCGTTATGTTCTCTTACAATTTGTTCTTTAAACATAGGTAACCCAGAGTGGGCTCTGTTGTCTATGCTAGGTCTGAGCTAGGTGGAGTTCTCTTCAGACAGTTTTCTAACCTGGTGTGAATTTTGTACGTGTTTGTTAAATTAAAGTGTGATTTACATACAGTCAAGTTTATCTTCTTTGGTGTAAAGTTGTGTGGGCTTTGACAGATGCATGCAGTCACGTTTCCCTCGTGATACCCAAGATGGAGAGCAGACCCATCACCCCTCCCTTCTCGTCCCTGTGCCCCTGTGTGGCGAGCCCTCCTCACTGGCAGCCGCTGTTCGGTCCTGGTCTGCGCTCTGTTCCTGTGGCACGAATGTCATGTACATGGAATCATTCTGTGTGTGCTGGGTTCTTCCCTTTAGCACCATGCATTCGAGATTCGTCTGTGTGGTGTGAACGAGTTGTTTGTCCCTTTTTATTGCCAAGTTGTGTTCTGTTGTATGGATGTACCACTATTCATCCATTTGGGTAGTTTTCAGTTTCTAGTGGTTTTGAATAAAACCATGGTGAACATTTACATACAGGTTTTTGTGTGAACATAGGTTTTCATTTCATTTGGGTAAATACCTGCGTGTTACAGGGTTGTATGGTTAAATATATTTTCAGCTTTTTATAAGAAACTTCCAAACGAGTTTTCAGAGTGGCTGTACTGTTTTGCATTCCCACCAGGAGTATATGAGAGATCTAGTTGCTTCATGTCCTTGTCATTATTTGGTTTTATCAACGTTTTTGATTTTAGCATCCTAGTGCATGTGAAGTGGTATCTTGTGTTTTGATTTGCATTTCCCTAATGCCTAATGATTTTGAACATTAACAAAATTTTTTTAGAGATTTTATTTATTTATTTTTAGAGAGAGAGGGAGAAAGAGAGGGAGAGAAACAACGTGTGGTTACCTCTTGTGCGCCCTCTACTGGAGACCTATTCTACAACCCAGGCATGTGCCCTGATTGGGACTTGAACCAGTGACCCTTTGGTTCTCAGGCTGGCACTCAATCCACTGAGCCACAGCAGCCAGGGCTGATGTTGATCATTTTTGTAGCTCTTCTGGAAGAGTTCTTTATATATTGTATATTCAAGTTCTTTATTGGATGTGATTTGCAGATAATTTCAAACAATCTTTGATTTTTTTTATTCTCTTGACAGTGTCCTTTAAAGAGCAGAAACTCTTAATTTTGATGAAATCTTATTTATCAGTTTTTCTTTTGTAGATTGGGATTTTGATGCCATGTCTAAGAATCAATGCCTAATCAGGCTCAAAAAGACTTTTTCCTGTTTCCTTGTAGAAATTTATAGTTTTAGTTTTTCACATTTAGGTATCTGAGTTTGTTTTTGTGAGGTATAAATTGAAGTTCTATTTTCTTTTTTAAAATATGAATGTATAATTGTTTTAGCACTATCTGTTGAAGATAACTAAAGTGAATTTTTAATTAATGTTAGGATGGCTTTTAAAATAAAAGTTACCTAGTGATCATTACATTATTTAAGATTATTGTCTCCCTCACTTAAAATAATTTTATTATTTAAAATTCAAGAAAGCATTGCCCTAAATACCCTAAGTTTTAAATCGCCCTCAAAAAATATGTTTGACTTTTCTCTCTCAAAAAGTTTTTGTGGTTGTTTTTTTAACATCAAATAATTGCTTATTTATATACTCATAATAGTAAATTAAAGAGTAGTAATGTCTAAGAAACCAAGTTTCAAATTCAAGAAATTTCCCAGAGTTGGAGCACACAAGAAATGAAATGCCATTATAGGCTTGAACACCGAGTCATGAAAAATGGCTGAAAGGGGTAATGCAGGCACCCCAAGCAGAGTCACTTCCTCCTGGGTTCCCGAGGCACTGTCTCACAGACTCACTATGGCTCTTCTTATTCTGTGTTACAGACATTTCTCTGCTGGTCCCTCAAGGGCAAGGGCTATGCCTTAGTCAGATTTATCCTGCGCAGGGCCTGGCAAGGGCCTGAAACTCAAAACGCAGCAGAAAAGGCTGTCGCGTTGAGTAGGGCGAAAAAGTTTTCCAATGGGAGTGTTCACAAGTGTACTGGTTGAGTGCTAATCTGTGGACTTTATTAAAGTTACCATAGTTCAGTGACTCTCGGTCATATTTTTTCATATTTTGACATTTTGGAAATAGGGTTGCTTCTCCAGGTGTGGCACCTGTAAGCCCAACAGGAGACAGGATGCAGTTGTCTCTGAGCAAGTCAGACCAGCGCGAAGCTGTTCTCATTGTCCGGGCTTCAGCCGAGTTCTGTACCTCATTGCCGTTACACGGGTTAAGCTTGGTTGCCTTCTAAAATGTCTTCCAAAAGATTGTATTGTGATTCAATTTTGAGACAAAAGTTGTGAAGGTAGAATGGCGTGGGAATAACAGCAGGGCACAATTCTTAAGTTAGTGAAGCAAATATATCTGTGTCTACAAGAGTTTTTTCAGAAACGATAAGCTAAGGAATAAGAAAGCATTGTATCATTTAAATTGCAAGAGCTTTTTCTTTAAGTGGTTTATAAAACAAGGATGGGATTTACATTTCGTGGACATCTTGGGTTTGATGAAATACAAGACTTTTGCTCTTTGTAGTCTGCCTAAGAAGATAATGGACTCAAAGCTATTGTTTATTGCATGCTGGAAGGTGGAAGACACGCTGAAGACAGGGGGATGGTGTAGCAGCGTGCTCATAGAATAAAGGGTGGGTTGAAAAATGTGTATTTCAAGTTACCTTTCAAACATTTAAGAGACTGAAAATCAATTGATTGATTACTTTAAAAGCCAGAATGACCCAAGATACCTGTTAGTAATGTGTGGTTTTACGAAAACCCCATTCTGTCAATTCAACTTAATTTTTCTTTTTGAAAAATGTGTGCTTTTTAGATGAATAGTAAAGCCTTCGGGAAATACATCGGAAAGCAGAACTTTTTTTCTACTCTTCGCACAACACTAGGAATAACAAAGTCGGAAGACGGGTGTGGATCAGGCGTCTGAGCGGTCACTCCAGACGTTTGCGTTGGGCTGTCAGCAGCCTTTCAAGCATTTACTACATTGGACGTGTTCTCCCAAGGTGTGGACCTCGTTCTTAATCCCGTTTTCTGTCCCCTTGGAAGCTCAGAAGAGAAATACAGATGACCGTGGCAAAACTGGCAAAATCTGTTTTGGTTAACATGCGTGTAGTTTTAGCAGTGACAGTGAAAGACAGTGTCGTGTCTCAGGAGGTTTGACCTCTTCCCCAGGTCAGAGAGCTGGAGAGATGACATTTTGAGGTTCCTCCTAGATACAAAGCTGTAATAGTTAACATTGTAAAATGAATGTCTTGTAATGAGGTGAGTGCTATATTCTAATAATTTGACATAACTTAATACTATGACATTATTATTTAGAATTTGCTTGTAGATTATTTTAAGATGCAAAATTTGAAATATGGAGAATTCCAAAATACTTTTTTCTGACCGCTTAATTTTTTAAAGGGAATTTTTATGGTAGAGAATCCACAGTTGTTCGGAATTGTGAGTGTTCACTGTGTTTACAGTTACCAGTCACGATAAGCAATGCATTCATTGTTCATGTTAACTTGAGCTGTGCCACACATAACAGGGGATGTTCTTGATCCGACATCACACACTAAATCGATAATGTTTCTAGTCACCTTTTACAGTTCTACCACATATTACTAACTCTCAAAGAATGAGAATGCAGTAAGAAACACCACTATTTAAATTACGTCCAGACTTATTTGATAATTCTGAAGTTCATCTCGGCATTTTGCACTGTTTTGAGGTCATTACATGCTGATTCTAAAGATTTCTGGTTGGTGGAATGCTGGATAACCTTAAATAAAACAGGGCCAACTTGAGCTCTTCCCTTCTAAAGCAGCGTTGATTCAACCTCTATGGAACAGCATAGACTAAAGTGATTAAACACGAGCTTTTGCCACATTCTATGTTATGATTGTGTGGCTTTTGTCTGGGTCCTCCACATTCCTAATGCCATGGTTAGTCTTTAGTGTTCTTACATAACCCACAAAGCATTTGTCACAGGTGGTCAGTGCCTTCTCTTGGACATAGTTCCTTCATGCCTTCTAGGACACTCCCTGGATTTTCTTCCTTGCTCCCCAATCTCTCCTCAGGCTCCTTGCTTGTTCTTGCCCTTCTCCCTGACCTCATTGTGTTGGGGTGCCACAAGGCTCATTTCACTGTCTTCTCCATCTATGCTCACCCCCTTGGAATGTCATTCCCTTTCATTTTCTTTAAGTACCATCTATATGCTTATGACTCTCCACTTTATATTTCCAGCCCAGGACTCTTCCCCAACCTCCAGGCTCCTATAACCAACTGCTACTACCCATCCTCACTTGGCTCTCTAGTTGACATTGCAAACGTAACAAACATGTCCAGAACTTAATCCCAATATTTGCCACCCCTGCCTTCTCTCCCTGCAGACTTCCCATCTCACTTAATGAGCCAACTTTGTTCTTGTTGCTCAGTTGACTCCTTGCTTTCTTTCATATATGCAGCCAGCCTGTTAAGACGTCCTGTTGGCTCTGCCTTCAGAATATATCCAGATTCTGACCGCTTCTCACCCGCTCCATCCCTACCACCCAAGGCCAGTCCACCATCTCCTATGTGTATTATTGCCATAGGCTTTCAGCTGGTCTCTCTGCTTCCATCTTTGCCCCCTGTGGTCTTTTCTCAGCAGAACCTACAGAGTAGTTATTTTTTATAATGAAAGCCCAGTCATGTCACGCATTTATTAAAGTCCTCCAGCTTTTTTCCCGCTTTTCTCAGAGTAAGACCCAAAGTCCTTCCCTCAGTCTGCAAAGTCTTACACATTCTGGCTCCTGTAGTGCTGTCTGAATATGTTCACCTCCTACTAGTCTCCCCTCCACTGTCTTATCAACTCCCTCATTCCCGAGACAAACCAGGCCAAGTTCTGCCTCAGGCCTTTGTGCTGGTTGTCCCCTGTCCTCAGTATCTCCATGCTCATTTCCTCATCTCCAGGGCGGCTGGTACAGTTCTCACCCAAAGTCATTTACACGGAGTCCCCAAGGGTTGTGTCTGTCAACTTACCCAACTCGATGCTGTGACTCTGCCCCCTTACGTGTCTGTATGAATATCACTTCTCTGGGAGGCCTGACCCAACCACCCACTTAAAGTGTAAAGTTGTTTTGGCTCTTCTGATTCCATGTTCGTTCTGTTTTACCTGTCTCCTGTGGCACTTCTCACTTTCTAGTTTATTATTTCATTGGCTTGCTTGCTAATTTGACCATCTTCCTCCTCTTACCTGAATGTTAGCTCCATGAGGGCGGAGTTTTGGGCTAATTTATTTACTCTCTACATTCAATGCCTAGAGTGGTACCTGGCACATAGGTAGACACTCAACAAATATTTTTGAATAAGTAATTTATGATATCTTGGGTTTTTAAATGTAAAAAATTTTTTTCCACCTGAAGCTATCCATCCATATGTGCGTTATACCACATACAAAAAGTGAGAGCTTATATTCAGAAAACTTGGTAGTTTAATACGTAGCAAAGGAGTTTCAAGTGATAATGTCACATAGCAGCTATGCTTTATAAAGCTTTTTCCAGGTCTAATGAGCGTCTGTGGATCTTTAAGTAGCAATTAAAAAATCCCTGCGTGTTATTTATTGATTCATAAACACTGTTATAGCTTGCTGTATTGTTACTTATGCTGCACTGTGGTAAAAAGTGAGCCATTCAAGTGCAGGTATTGATCGTCATTAACGTCATCAGGGAATTGAGCTGTAACATTTGTTTAAGTGGCTAAGTAGTGAGCTGGGAGAAATGACATATTTGTAATTTATCTTTATTATGACCTGATACTGTCTCTGTAAAATGACACAGCCGGTGTTTACATGTAAGCAAAAGGAGGTTTCTTTGAATAGTAGAAAAGAGGGCTTGTCAGAGGATTCGAAGAAATACACATCAATAGTACAACAGCCCTTACGAAACACCTCATATACGTTCAAAGGCACCATTAAAATGATTGGGATTACCTTCTTCACGGTTATGATTCCAACTTGGAAGTTGGGGTCTGTGTTAATGTCAAAGGCGTCGGCCCCATCTCCATCCACAATCGTGTACTTCATCTCTGCGTTGATTCCTTCGTCCAAGTCCTTGGCAAACACTCTCCCTACGGTGGAGCTAACGGGAGCTGATTCCAACACACTCATCTGATAATGTTCTGTGGAGAAAGGCCAGAACACGCAGTCTTACACGCATGTACAGTAATCTGCCACTGTACATAATGCCTCATCACTGTCACATCACATAAGGCATGCTGTGCAAAACATCTGTCTCCTGGTTCAACAAGTAAAAGTTGAGCTTTGCTGGTGAAAACTGACATCTGAAGAGGCTGAGCAAATGGTGTTAGGTTGTAGATGGTACTGGATGTTCAGTACAGAGGGGCCAAAGCAGCTCGACTGTAATTCTAAGGGTAGCAGAGGACAGAAGTAAAAATATTTCTTATCTCAGTGAATCTACCTTCAGAGTGGCAGGAAGTACCTTGCTTTTCAATCTCTAATTCCTTCCTAATGAACTATTTCCCCAAGTGTGAATTCCTTTTGAGAAAAATAGAAAACAAAACATTGTGTTTATGAAGTGCTTATTTATTTTGTTCACATTTCAAACGCCCATATTTCCCTTCATGGCCTGGCCAGTGTACTGACTATCCATTTCTGTGATGGGCTGCACAAATTTACCGGTGCCCAGTGGTCTATAAAGAAGGAACGGCCACAGAGAGGAAGCACCACTGGCTCTGTGTGTCAGCCACTGCTGTGTCCTTGCACCTGGACAGACCTCTGATGCCTCTTGTTCTCTCGTTTTAGCATAGAATACCCCCAAAGTTCTCAGAGCTTATAATGTTCTTTTCAACCTGATGCCCTGAATTCACAGGGCAGTTTAGTTTATTTTCAGCTCCATGGAGTTTTATCTTTACTAACTTACCTTCTCTGGGGCTCAACTTTTCACATTCTTCATTATTTTGTCAATCAAAATGTGACTGACAAAGTCACACAATCACATTTTCAAGATGTACTTGGTCTCTTTTATGCTGATAATGCATTGCAAGCTACAGGGACGCCTGTGTTGTGAGGCCGTGGTTCCACAAATCTTTGGGGAGGCTGAGAGCAACCGGCCAGCTCACAGCACCCTCCCTTGCACAGGACAAGAAATGGTGCTGGTCCTTGGCAATACCAGCCAGGAAATTGCTCATGTCTGCATCAAGTTGGCAGGTCTTTGGGTGTTATGATCCCTTTCCATTCAATTGCAAAGTTGCTGATGGATTACGCTTTGCTGTTGCAGAACTTTTGGGAAAAACAAACAGGTATCTGCCTACGTTTTCTCCTCACCAGGAGGGCTATGTGTTCTGTGTCTAAACAAACACACATGCGATTCCTTACCTAGTATCCTGCCTTTTTGTTTCATGGAATCGCATGGAGGCTCTGTGTGTACCAGGTGTGCCTAATTATTTGTGCTCTCTTGCTGTATTTACACTGATAAAATTGATGGTACACTTGGTCTGGCTGACTCACAGTGTAGGTATTCAGCTGATAACCAGGCTTGATGCTATTTCTAGTTGTTTTTTAACCTGATTTCCTTGGTTAGGCCTTTTCACCTGGGGGCGTGTCTGCTGCTCTCGATTCTCCGACTGCACCCTGTGGGTACCTGCCTCTCGCCTTCCTGTCTCTGTTCCCTTACGCAGTCACAGCTCTGCATTTCCACTCCTCCTGGGGACAGTCAATCTGATCGTCCTGCTGCCAGTTCATGTTCAAGTCCGAATTTGTCTTTCTTGTTCCCTTTCTAGTTCCATTATGCTGCCTCCTCTGTTTCTGTCACTAGCACAATTCTTCTCCCTGCCCCCCAGGCGTTGTCACCTTAGACTCCACCCTCTGCCTGGTTCCCTTAGCCAAGAAATCACGGGGCAGAAATCCATGCTGTCTTCTTTGTCTCAGTCCACTTCCCCCTCGCCATTTCCTTAAGTCCTTATTAGTTCAAGTTTGGACCATTCTCAAAGCCTCCTAACAAACTCTCTAGGTTCCGATCTCCAGCCCTGCCAACCCAGTCCATGCATGGCTCTCCAATTAGGCTTTCCTCTGTGTCTGTGCCTTGCTTGAAAACTTTTCAAGACTTCCATTAGTCATAACAACACACTGAAACCAAACACAGGTCTTCATTTCATTAGACATAAAATTACACTTGCAACTTTATTTCCAGGTCTTTATGTGTATCCTTTTTCTTACATTCAGGTGAGCTCTAGGGGAGCAGAGATTTCATTTGCTTTGTGTACTGTTCTATGTCTCATACCTAAAGTGGTGCCTAAAACAGAATTTCTGAATGAATGAATTGCTTTCTCCTCTGGAATGCTCTCCTTTCTGCCTGTTTAAATCCTTTATTTTCTAGCATTCAGTCATCTTAGTTTGTTGTGAAGACTTCATTCTGTCCTAGTCACATAAGATAGCAAATGCTGCTTCTTGGTTAGCGTTTGGTGAGTACAGAATGTGTACTTCCCAAGCTTCACAGGGGCAGGGCCTAGGCTGCAGCATCTTGTGCCCTCACGCCCAGTGCCCTTACAAAGCAGGTGCACCTACCTGCGTATGAATCGATCAGGTAAGACGGTGAAGTGGGTCACTGCTTGGGTTTAGTTTCCCTGCGTGCATTCTCAACACGAGCCATGTCACCCCCTGTTGTGATAAGGAGGAACCCAGGTCCTCTCTTTCTTCCCTGTAGCAGGTGTACCCATCTGGCCCGAGAGCTGAACTCTTCCCTGGCTAGATACTCACTCTGGGGAAAGCGGGGTGGGTTATCATTGACGTCCGAAAGAGTGATGTTGACCGTCGTGGTCCCAGAGAGCCCGCCAAGCTGCCCCCCCATGTCCTTGGCTTGGATGATCACTTCGTAGTATTCTTTCGCTTCTCGGTCCATGTTCATGAGTGCTGTCCTAATGACACCTGCAGGACAGAAGTGACCTTGTTTTTAAAAGCAAAACCACATGTCCAGCCTTTAAGGTTGGATTCTAGGTTTCTCCCTTGTGTTTTGTTAATATCTAGAGTCTAGATGCAAGTCACCTGTATTTTACTAAACTTGAGGTCAGAATCTCAGCTTCAAAAGCGGCTGTGATGAACACAAGTGGTGAGTAAATGCAGGTCCGGCTGGAAGAGCACAGCGGGCTCATTTCCTCTGGCCGCATTACTGGGAGAGAACAGCAGGTGGCAGCAACGGCTCTCCAACCGACTAGGGATGCTCTGTCTCACTGCAGGACACTGGGGCTTAGGGCCCAGAAAACAGACTCCGTGTGTGTGCAGATCTGTGATTTTAGAGCAGTTCTCTGGCCCCTAAAGCCCTTGCAGTGTGAATGCCTCTTCTTTAGGCAAGGCCCTGCTGGTCTGCATTTTCCTGCCTCCCTAATACCTGTAAGCAGGGTTGGAATTCTGATGTGATTTTCCTTGTGTTATAGATTCACTCCGTTTTGTCATGTTCTGCTAACCTCGGTGCTTCATCAAATTCCATGCTCTAGAACATGAAGGTTGCTCGGTGAGTTGTTTATTTTGAACACGCGTAAGGGATGAACTTCCCCAGACAGGACGCGGCAGCATTGTGACATGCTGATGAAGTTTCATGGAGAGGGGTCTAAACCAAAACCCAGTGAAGTGTGTTCTGACCCTGCCAAGGATGTGTGGTGAAGTTTTATCTAGCTCTTAACCCTTCCACGCAGAGGAGTTGACTTCTGTACACTCTCGGCAAAGATTAAAGACTTGCTTCCTGCAGGTTTACAACGCGACCCTTGGCTGAGCAGACCTATGCGTGCCAAGGGAAGGCCCTGGGAACCACAGACCCACGCCCAGTGGACCGCTCACACTGACTGCACTGCACTCTAGTAACAGCATTCTAAAGGGAAATATGCAGGTTTTTCTTTTTTTAAGTGCCCTGTGGGCACAGCAGTAACCACCTTTTCATGTATTTTTTACCTCAACACTGAAGATACCCCCTGGGAGCTGTCGGAATAGTGTGAGCTTCCTCTTGGGGTATAAAGGACACTTCACCCCCTTTCTGTCTATGCTTTTCTCCCCCGCGGGCACCCTCATAGCCTCCCCCATTTTTAGAATTGTCGAGGGTACTGTTTCATAGCCGTCCCTAACTGCAACCTTTTTCTTTCCTCCTGCTTAACATATATTCCTTCACTTTTTGCTCTTAGGACATAATTTTCTGAATGCTTGGTGCCCCTCAGGATTTCTGGAGGAAAAATTCTATCAGGTTGGTAGTAGAAGTGAGTTTTTTCTCTTTCACGTGAGCAGATGACTTTGAGCACGTACCATTGACTTGACTTTTGTGGCTGTAAGTTTCTTTATTCAAATTCCTTGTTAATTACGCTTAGGTCCCTAATTCTCCTGTATATGAAACGGGAATAAGTTTACAAGAATATTTGGAGGCTCAAGCACGGCAAGGTGCATGAAAGTATTTTGAAAGGGAGAAAGCCCAGCACACGTGCAAGATGATAATGACACAATCATCACTCTGCCCACTCAAGAGTCTGGAAGGGACTTGTCACAGGTGAAGCAGATCCATAATTAGAGCTCTCGGGTAATATTGCAAACAAAACGAAACCAAGCCTCCGTTGATTCATACTTCTCTGCCACATTGCCCCTTACCCGTCCAGTTCGGCATGCTGTCCTCCCTGATGGAGCTTCCCACTCAGCACCTGCCTCTTGGGGGGCCACATCCCCTGCTCTGCGCTCTTTTTCCTGATCAAAACCTGTCTGTACCAGCATCCAAGCGTTCTGGCCTTTTCCTCTGCTTAGTACAGGGTGGTTTAGTGGAAAGAACATCAGACCACACGTCAGGGACCTGTCTGCAACTAGAAGCAATTTTTTTTAGGTCTCAATTCCCAGTTTCCTCATCTACTGTGCTTTGCTGTGTACAGTGCGCTCCCGTGTAGGATGCACACCCACAATTGTGTGCGCATTTATACACGGGATTATTATACCCATTGCATGTAATCATTATACCCATGTATAATGCGCATCCTTATTTTTCCCACAACAATTTGGGCAAGAAAGCATGCGTTATACATGGCAGAACACGGTATTAAGTGAATAGCAATGAACTGGAGATTCTCCCAAGGCCCTTTCTAGTTTCAGAATCAATGATCCTGGTTCTCCCTTGAGCCAGGTTAACATGGTAATTCTCCACATTGTCTTAGAGTCATCAAAGAGTTTAATCTCGGGAATAAATGCAACCACAGGGTTTTTGGAAGGCTAATGAGGAGGCACTTCTGTGGAGGTAGGCCTTCGTCCCCTGCACGCTGTCGGTACACAACACTGCACTGCTCTTACCCTCCAGGGCAGTGCCGGTTTGCTTTCTTAATCCCAAAGCTTATCACAGTTTTCTCTGGTCAATACACTCCCGGGAGAGTCCTTGAAAAGGAGAGTTGGGTCTGTCATAGTAGCAGTTACAAATGATCAGGGAATACAGCAGGCACCCGACTCAACTGTTGCATCAAATACCTGACTTGGAGTCCACAGAAAAGTAGGGCTGGCCCTGGAGAATGCTGTACACCACCCGGGCACTGTTGCCGTAGGTTGGGTCATCAGCATCTGTGGCTGTCACCTGGATAACCGAGGTCCCTGGGGAAGAGAGATGGTGGAAACCAGTTCAAGTTGAGTTGCTAGAGGCTAGACCTGATCCTGAATGGGCAGTCTTAAAGCATTTGCTAATGTTATGTTTGCTTCCTTGAAAGGGCCCCTTTCTAGGGCAGGCTTCCATAACTCCTGTCTTCTGCCTCTTTAGAAAGTATGGATGGTAGCTGTGCTTTAAGTTCTTAATAACCAGGAAGGACAACAGAGTTTTTTGGCTCTTCATTGCTCCTTTGATTATACCAAAACGCTTCTTCCTTATGAATCAAACATTATCCATCCATCCATCCATCCATCCATCTACCCATCCATCCATTCATCTATCTTTTGTTTTTTAAGAACTAGAACTGAATAACAACATTAGGCTAATTACTAATATTTTTTCCTGTGGCTGATTTCAGTGTTTAAGTGGTTTTCTGCCTAAGGACTTGGTTGTCAAAATTGGTTCAGTTTTATAATTTGTGAGCTGTTTTGCACATTCTCTCCTGTGTTTAGACAGGAGGACCTTCTAGAGAGGAATTGCTCTTTATAAGAATCAGTGAATCTCCACCTTACCCACTGGCGACATTTCTGGCACCGTGGCAACATAAGGTCCGTCCAGAAACTTGGGCTCGTTGTCATTGATGTCTTGGATTTTGATGATGAACTCTGACTCAGGTTCCATTGGTCTGCCTGTCCGCCTGTCCAAGGCTTGAGCCCTTAATGTGTACTGGGCCCTTTCCTCTCGGTCGAGCCTCTGAATGGCGTGGATGTCCCCTGTAGTGTCATCGATGGTGAACACGATGCCTGCGCCTTCTCCGGAGAGGATGTATTTGATGGATCCGTCCCCCCTGTCCATGTCGGAATGAAGCTAGGGGAAAAAAGCACCAAAATCTCGTTACCGATAATGAACAGGTGTCAGAAATAAATTGATTTTCAGTGAGGTCCTAATATATGATCTCCTTTCAAACAGGAAAAATTTATTTCATTCAGATGTTTCCCTACACAAAAACTAATATTCATTGAATAAGATTGTATCAAAGAGCAAATACAGGTTGATGAATAGGCAGTGTCTTTCCACATTGCATTCAGTTTCCTATTTTTTGAGTTCCTCTCCCTGAGCAGTATAGAAAACAGGAAGAGGCCCTGGGCAGTGTAGGTCCCCAACATGAGAATAGGCACAAGCTGAATAAGGAGGAATCTAGCCTTTCCATTACAATTTTTAAAAGTGGAGAAACCTAAACACTTTAAAACAAGAAAGTGTTGATGTAGGTTAAGTTTTGGAGTTTCAGAAACTGCAGGAAAATGTTAAGTTGGGTGAAAGGTTGATGAAATGATTCGTAAGTGGGCTGGGGCTCCGGCACGGGAAACACGCCAGGACTTCCGGGGCTCTGCAGCGCTCCGATTCCAGGGTCCCAGTCCTGTGGTTTCCTTCCTAGGACTGTGCTTGCTTGTGTGTCAGGTGTCAGAAGGGAACGTGCTGCTGGTTGTCATGCTTTGCCTCAGTGGATCTCCGTTTTCGGTGGGACCAGTTCCTGATTGATAACCGGGTCACTCAAGTGTCAGTGGGTGGTTGTATTAGGGACATACTTTCATCTACTCAACCGATATCTTTCCTCCCAATTACTTTGTAATGACTCCTGACAGGAGTCCAGGGGCACTATTTTCATAGTGAGCCTAGAAATAACTTTCTGCATCTCTAATAATAGACAAGGTATGCAGGTGGCAGGAACCCTGGAGCTTTGTGCTATGCATAATTAACAGTATCTCTCTAAAGGGGGCAGCAGAAAATCAGTTACATGTAGCCAGCCACCGCTAACTCCATGGTGGCTGGGACGCTAGCACCTGACCCCTTCAGTGACAGAGGTGTTGGGGGTTCGTTATCAGACAGACAACCGGTGTTAGGCTTAGGCTGTAGAGGCAGGTATATCTGGCCTGAACATGATGTCAGTTATAAACTGAGTGCCCTTGACAAATTATTGTTTATAACTCTCAAATTGGCTGTTATGTATCAATGTAGAGAGCAGTGTGAACACTTACTTTGAAGGGCTGTTGGGATCACTAGAAGTTAATGTACGTAAGCACCTAGCACAGCATTTCACGTGATAGGAAGGCTATGAACGGTGCCGATTATGATGATGATGGACATGCGTAGAGAGAAGGGTGCTACCTTACCCAGCTCCTCTCTGTCCCCCCAACCTTCTGGAATGTCAAAGAGATGGCAAAACAACCTGTTGGCTTTTTAAAACGCAGAGTCCATGCAGAAGGCTGTCTGCAGCATTGCTGGGACAGTGTTACTCTGAGGATCACATGGCACAGACACCGAGAGGACACCTGAAATGTATTCACAACACCCTCAGACAAGGACGGGTGTGGAGGTTGTGGCTGGCTTTGAGCTGATCTCAAACTGACTTGTGGCCAAATCACGCAGGCAGTGATTTTCTGCCTAGAGGAATTCAGCTGTGTCTTATCTAGGGAAGGGAAATAAGAGAACAAAATTGACCGAAAAAATGGCTGTGGGTTTTTTCTACTTAAAGGATTCTATTTAGAATATGAAGTGCTCACATTACCTCATGCCATATGCAGTATTATTACAATTTTTTGCAGTCTGGACCTTCTGTTTTTGCAGTTAAGAAAGCAGAGGTGCCCAGCTCTTACTGAATAGAAGCCATTTTATCCAGACTTGGCCATAAAGAAATGGAAATCCACTCCACGTGGAGCTGTGTTCGCAGGCAGAGGGATGGGATTGGGAGGCGGAGGATCCTGGGATGTTTTTAAATAAAAAAGTATCTATGCATGTATGTGCTTACATGTATCAGTGCCCATCTAAATCTAAATCTAAATGTAGCTATATGTAATTTTAAGTCACGTGGCATAGGACTTTCACTTACAATGAAACAGGTTAACTCAGGGCTCCGCAGACTATTTAGGGGAGAAAGAAACAATAGAAGGCGACATAAACAAGGAACCAGGACGGTTCTGAGATGCTTTCTTTGTCATCTAAATAGTTTTGCTCTCTGAACCGGAACAAAGCTAAGCACACTCGTGACCATCATAGGCCAAGTTTAAGTGCTCTGCCCGTGGAGAGAGCTTAATAAGTAACGGAAGGCTCAGCATCCTTGCTGTTGTGGAGGAGGTTCTGGTTCCTCCGGAACCATCTGGCTGGCCGATGTCAATAGCCTGGGCTGAACTGATCTGTTATCTTTGTTTTCGTCTAATACAGGTGAGCTGGAAGAGTTTAAAGACCTCTGTTGACTGTGACTTCCTTGAAGTCAGGAACCCTGTGGCTTTCATCTTGGTGTGGGTCCTCACATGCAGTAAATGCTCAAAAATTTTTTATTGAAATGGTGGTGTAAGGTGTAGGGTTAGGGTTAAAGCTTTTTGTGAAATCATTTTACCTTTGTTTGAAAAGAGCTAGCAAACGTCTTCCAAGTAGCTTCTGAGTGTGTGTTTGCTAGTGCGTCCCTGTAAGAGAGGGGGAAGTGAAGCAGAGTGGAGAGAAAGGGAGCATGAGGACACCACAGAGAAGCAGGAGAGGCCAGTGCTCATGAATGTGGAGAGTGCCAGCAATGAAGGGGCCAGGATCTGCTAGCAGAGAGCTGGTTTCTGGGGAATATAATTGTATCAGGTCAGGATCCAGTCAGATACCAAAACCTACGCCTGTTATTTTAGCAGAAAGTTGAATATGAGAAGGTAAAAAGGGACCCTGAGGTATGAGAGGGGTCGTGACTCCAGGACACAGCGAGTGCCCCTCTGGCTGGGGAAGCAGAGGGCAAGGGTTGGGCCCTTAGAATTCAGATGTTTGGAGGAGGCTGGGCCAGCCACATCTGAGGAGGGATCACTTCCCCTTGGGGCTAGGAATTCAGGACCTTAGAGGAGGTGTCCCCAGCATCCCCCACCCCAGAACTGAGACATCTGAGAAGGGGATGCCATCCATTGGTGCTGATGTTTTTGAGGGGCTCTGATGAAGCTGGTGCTGGGAGTATGGACAGAACCCAGAAACTGGAGTCAGTTGCTGGCTAGGTAAAAGAAGTGAGTCCCTTCCCCTCCTCCTGCCTCTGGTGGTTCTCTCTCTAGAACATTCTACTGTCAGAACCCACAAGGGAGCAGGTTGCAAAAGGAGAAATTGTGGCTTGCAGAGTCCCACACCAGCGTCACAGAGCAGAGTATCGAGCAGTGAATACGGAGCTGAGAGACGCTAGCCCAATAACCAGCGTAGTAATGCGTGCTTGATGGGAAGGTTCACCAGCCATGGGGTACACATTTGGCTGTGAAAACTGCAAAGAGGAGACATTAACAGCTTTTCTCTAGTCGCCCTGCAGATTGGCACTGTAGTAAAAATGTTTTGTATTTATCCACATTTAATTCAGCGAACACTGACTGAGCACCAGCTCTTTGGAGGAAAGTAAGGAACACAGAGTTAATGTATGAGGTCTGTCTGGAAAAAGTCCAGCCACTGTTAATACAACGAGAATGGCTTACATGACATCAGTGTAACCTGGCAGACAGGGAGAGTGGACTGGAAGGCACATGTATGAACAATGAGGACTTCACTGTACTAGTCAGTGGGGGTGGTAGATGCTGTTGAGTGAGCATGTGTACTGTGTGGCCGTCACATTCAAAATGACTGAGCAAGTAGAACAATGAATATGCATTGCATTTTGTGCTAAGCTTGAACATTCCTCCACGGAAACTACTCAGATGATTCAGAAGACCACAGCTGTGGACAAATGTTGATCGGCAGCTTCATCATGACAATGTGCCTACTCATGTATCACGTCTCATGCAGAGTTTTTTGGAAAAACATCAAATCACTCAAGTGACTCAGACCCACTACAGCCCAGATTTGGCTCTCTGTGACTTCTGGCTTTTCCCAAAACTAAAATCACCTTTGAAAGGGAAGAGATTTCAGACCATCGATGAGATTCAGGAAAATATGATAGGGCAGCTGATGGGGATTGGGAGAACTGTGTGAGGTCTCAAGGTGCCTGCTTTGAAGGGGGCTGAGGTGTCATTGTCCTATGTACAACGTTTCTTGTATCTTCTTCAATAAATGTCTCTTTTTCATCGTACATGACTGGATACTTTCTGGACAGAACTCGTATATCCTGGGAAAACATCCCCCACCCCCAGTCTCCTAGACAGAATAAGATAAGTGGATATTCTGCTTAACCTGATACTTCTTTAGTCTATAAGACCTTCACCCAGAGGAGTAGTGACTGATGGGAAGTACCCACAGGTTATGAAAAATCTTAGTTGATTTAGGATTTTAAGCACAAGCGCAAGTTTCTGTCCTTCTGCCCCCTCTCCTAGTGCCCCGTAGAGTTCCAGGGATGCAGGGCATGGTTAGGCAACTTCTGGGTAGTCGTTAACCTCAGCCTGCCTTGGAACCCCAGATCTGTGCACAAGCACAAGCTCTCTGCACCCCCTCTTTGCATATGTCAATGTGATCTAGCTTCAGCTCAATACAGCCTGTCCCTGGGAAGCCCAGTGTGGATTTTGTAAGGCCATTCCAATTACAGCTGGTAATTGTTGCCATACTCCTTTCTGAAATAAGCAAACAGGCAGGCCCTCTAAACAGACATCTTCCAGAGCTCAAGGTGACAGGCTGAATGCTCTGGGGTGTAAAGGGAATGAAAAGTAGATGAGTCTCTTTTAAAAGAAAGGAAAGGGGTAAAGTGCCTGGTAAGTGACTAGATAATTCCCTTCGTCATGTGGAGGTAACATACCAGTACAGGGTAGAAACTTGCACTGGTTGCTGGCATGTTGGCTGGACAAGGTGACTGTAGGGATGCTTGGGGTGACCTGCGTCCTGGGGTGGGGTGTTAGGAAAGGGTGAGTCCTCATCATGAGTACTAGAAAATGCCACAGAACTAAGTACTCCTGGCATCAGGAGTCAGGCGGGTTTGATTGGATTCCTGGTCCCACCCTAACTCCATTGCCGCTTCTGTGTGTTTTTCAGGGCTGAGTCCCAAGTCAGGGCCCCATGTATGCAGGGCAATGTAAAGGAAAGCCAATTGCTCCGGTGTCAGATTTTGGGGTATATTTTGATCTGGGCTTTTACTGTGTGCTACCTTTTGTGTAACTTTGGGCAATGAACAGAACTTCTGTGAGCCAAGTTCCCTAGGCTAATTATCTAAACGGTGACTTACACTTACCTCACAGCATTGTAGAGGTGACGAAGTGATCTTGGTGTGGATGTGCCTGGCTGACGCACAGAACTGCAGTAGCCTGGTAAATCTCTGGGTGCCCTTGTCCGACTGCACTGTGTGTGCCCAAGTCTGTGCTGGGTTTTCGGTGCAGGGAGGCATAGGGAAGGCTGCGAGTGGTGTCTCAGTTTCTCCCCTTGGGAGAAGGGAAGAGGGCTCTAAACTGTCCGTGCAGACAGAGCAATTACTGAATTCAAATGTATTTTCTTAAAGTTCTTTCAGCAGTAGCCATATATGTCCAGTTGGGAGAAACAGTTTACAAATATTGAGTAGCTAGAAATGTTTGGGGTTCTGAGTAGATGGAAGATGTTTCCATGATGGAAGTGGCTTTTCAGCTGGGACCCTGAGGAATTTGAATGTGACCGAATGGAGAGTGGGGGACTGCATGTCTTGGGCAGGACAGTAGCATGGATGTACGTCTGGGGTAGGGACAAATGTTGTACGCGTGTCAGGGCTGGTGAGGAGACCCAGCTTGGCTGGGATCAGGGCTAGATTTGAAAATCCATATTGGAGGGCTGGGTCCGGGAGGTGTCATTTTCTGAAAGTCCTTGAACTGTGTATGTGCTGTGAGCTCTGAGGAGCAGGGAGCTTTCTTAATCAGAGGGCAACAGGACGGAAAGGATGCCTGGAGGGGATAAATGTCCTGAGTCTTGGGGGAGGGACGGGGTGAGCCTCTCCACAGGGAGGCAGGCAGGGCCTGCTTAGTCTGATCCTGGAGGGCAGAGGACTGTAGTAATGACAGTGCCTGCAGAGGACGAGCTGAGTCCGAGGGCCTGGCAGGACGTATTGACCGGGTGCAGTGACCAGTGGTGCATGAAGAAAGGAGAGAAAGCATGGGAGGAGCCAAGGGAACTGCTCCTGCTCTTCCCACTGTTACTGTTACTAACACCACCACTACCACCACCATTACTATCACCACTACTAACACTACTACTATTACCACTATTACTGTTACGATGATGACCACCACCATCACCACTATTACCACTATTATTGTTACCACCACCACCACCACCACCACCTCTACAACTACAGGGTCATGTTTACTACGATTTTCCTCTCAGCCGAGTGCTGTGCTCAGTGCTTATAGTCTAGTCTGGGGCTTCAGGCAGTGCACGTGTAAATAGGCACATAGCTTACACGTTGTAGGTCGTGATTAGAGCTGTAAGAGAAAAATGGTAGTGAGAGACCCTCACACGAGGGCCTGCCATAGAGAATGGCTTGGAAAGACCCGGATCCAAGTGAGGGGGAGGCAACGGTGAGAGAAGCCAGGAGGAGGGCCTTTCATTATAAGCTGACAACAAGGCAAAGCTCGACAAGTTGTGGGAACGGACACAGGCTGTGCCCCTGGAATGCCCAGGTGAGGTCAAGAAAGAGTAGTGTGTGATCTGGAGGCCAGGAGACAGGCTGCGTCGGGGAGGGAGGGCCTGGTAAGGTGTATTCAGAGTGCCACGGGAAGACACTGAAGCGTGGAAGCAGAGCGGCATAGTCTGACTCACGTATTTAAAGCCCATCTGTGGG